>JANAVB010027236.1:0-146717 GCA_029216955.1 Iris pallida | reverse complement strand
TTCACGGAGATCGGTTACAACATCAGGATGAGAAGAGGTCGAAGGAGATATTCTTTAAAGATATTAGGGAACATGATTCTGATTCTTGAGATGTCCCATTCTGAGTGTATAATGAAGTATGAGTTGTTAGCATATGTAAAGGGATCTTGACTTCAGAGGTTTACTTCTGGCACAAGTTAGTCATGACGTCGTCTGTTTGCATTTTGCAAAGTAGGTGTTGACTGGCACCTGTTGAGATAGGTGCGCAGGTTAGATAGATCTGCTATTTATGTATATGTCTGATATACTAGTAGTCTACCCTGCTTGGATCTTGAGATGAGCAGGGTCGGGAGATCCGTAGTTAAGTTGCATTTTTGGATTTAGCAGAATTCCTTTTGTGTTGCACAACCTGTTCTCATGTGCTTGCTTTGGCACAACTGAGTGACATAAATCTCAGTTTGAACAGAACTCACTTTCTTAGTTGAGATTTACTTGTCTCTGTTCAGAGTAGTAGAGTTCCTGTCCAAAAGTGTTTTCACACTGAGTGGCGCATGAGTGCCACCAGAGATATTTTCTACCGAGTCAAGGACTGGAGAAGATGAGGGAGTAGCCAAAAGGTGTATCCCTTTGTTTTGTGATTGAAAGGCCATAGATGCAGGTTACGCAAGTTGAGGAAAGGCCAAAGGGTGCTTCCCTTTTTCTGTTTAACACTCTCACTAGATAGGTTCTTCCCCGAGTTCAGAACTGGAAAAGATGAGGGAGTAGCCAAAAGGCATTTCCCTTTGTTCTGAGCCATAGAAGCAGTAGGCGCGGGTTGCGTAGGAGTTCTGGTTGGCAGTGAAGCAATCTGTGCAGGTTGTGCAGGAGGTCTTGTTGACAGAGAAGCATTTTGTGCAGGTTGCGCAAGAGCCATGTAACGTTCCAGTCCCAAAATACGTAGGACTAGGAACGTAGACATGCCAGCCGTATAATAAATATACGTAAGCTGTAAAATGCAGTAAAACCTTGACTAATCTCATCCACACAAGTAAATGAATAAAAGATATCATATAATGATAATGAATTGTCTTGATACAATATGTTGGGCGGAGACAAATCCACTACCAACAATAAAAGGAAAGAAGTACATGATATAAAATAATTTGATGAAGGTAGCAAGATAGATCCAAGGTACATCATCTTCGAATAAATGGAGAACACCACGACCTCGGCAACGCACACCTGGGGAGATAACCAGGTCCTCAGAGGGACGTAACAAGATACATAATATCATGCCAATGTAACTGAATATAAATTGCTCAAATAAATAAGTCAATTGCATTATAACATGGTCAATACACACCATTGAACTAGCGTACCATCCCCCAACCAAACAAGGACAGGAGATGGTAAACTAATTCACGTTGATATATCTTGCCATGCTATGAATCCAATATGGTATCCGGACCCCACAAGGTTGAATACCTTCTCATCGAAGTAGTTAGCCACACCTACAACCAAACAAGGACAAGGTGTAGCGAACTAATCCGCGACAAGTTATTGTTCCAAGCCACGGTCAGATACAAGTACCCAAACCAACAGTACTCGTACCTAGCGGATAAGGGTTCCTAACCAAGCTAAGTGAATGTAGTTTTAAGAACAATTCATGGTCGCATGACTACCGGGTCAAGTCAGGAAAATACCAATGTTGTACAGTACCTCAATGGCGAGTCACAACACCATATACTATTCCTCAATATCGAGCGAGTCTATAGCATATAGTCTACCTATCGTTCCTCAGTAGCGAGCGAGTCTACGATAGATAGGGTGGTAGTCAACTTCCAATCATGTTCTCCCCGCCCAATGCCAACTCATAACTGCTAAGTCTTCTAGAATGCAATTCTATTAGCAGTTATTTCCTAACGCACGGCTTATATGTACTGGTGGCCAGCCAATCATGCATGTCCGTCCTATATGTGACTCACAACAACGTGGTATAAATGTGTCAAGGCTATGAATGCAACACACAAGGTGGTCCCTTAAATCTAGGTTAATGTGTAAAAAAAATAATACATAGCATAAATATGAACAGTAAGCTCTAACAGGTTATGCATGATCACAGTTTATTATGCATAAAAAATAATAATGCATAAATATGAGCTAAAATAAATAAACAGCAAATGGCAAGGTGTTTTGCCTGGTAGGACGTCTCGTGTACTGAAATGATCAATGTGTCACGAACTGCGACTTCGGGTACAACACACAAGGTGACCTCTGATGGTGGCACAGAAAGTTCCATCGGGTCCAGAATAATCAAGTTAGCTAGGGTCGATAGTAGCATGTACAGAATTGGCAAGATATTTGGAATAATGGCTTAGTCACGGGCTGGAGAAAAACGAAGAAATTTTGAGGAATAATACATATATTACTTTGATAAGTATTTATAATATTTGAAAAATATTCTTGCTAGTTAAAAATAGTTTAAGATAATCCTTGAAAATATAAGAATCAGTAAGACAGAAACCTAATTCGTGTCAAATATAATTTGTAGGTCCACGTCTACAGGTAAGACATCCTAAAATAATATAATATATTTTTATTCCAAACTGTTTTAAAATCATATTTTAAAATAAAACATTTCTAGCCAAAATTATATGTTTCTAAAAATATGATTTTTATAACAATATATCCTTAATCCAAAATATTTATCTAGATAGTTATTTTAGGAGTAACATATAATCTTTGTCAAATTTAAATTAGATCAAAATCTATATTTTAAATAGATACAAATAATATAGTATATTCCAAATGCCTTTAAATCCTATCTTTTGAAAATAGATGTAGGCCAAAGCCCGAAATAATTATTTTGTTGGAAAATAACTTTTAGGAATATGCATATTTATACTTACATATAATAATCTTTGAACAATAATAACTAATAACTAAATTAACCATAATTCTTAATCAATAATAAAAATATATAGAATAATAATAATAATACAATAATAATACATAGAGTACATATAATATAACAACAAAAATAACTATTACAGCTCACTATATAAAATAGTACTAATAATAATAAAAATAGTTATTACATATATGTATAACTATATGTTAGTACAACTCACTCCAGCAGAGCTGTACTCAAAAAAAAAAAAAACAAAGGAAGGAGAGTGGAGAGAAAGAAGGAGAGGTGGAGGGAGCGGGGAGCTCGGGAAGACGATCGGGGAGCTCGCCGGCGGTTTGGAGGACAGCGGGAGGCTGGGAGAGACGAGCGTGAGAGGGAGAGAGGGGCGATCGAAGTAGGTTGCGGAGAAACGCGGTGGAGGGGGTGCACGCGCCTCGGTGCGGTGGCGAGCGCCATTTTCGGCGTGGAGGAAGAAAGGGGGTTCTCCGCTGTGGTGCAGTGGCGAGGTTCGTGGCGGTGGCAAGGGTCGGCGGCGCTGGCTCGACAGAGGCGGGCTAGCCATGGCGCGCATGGAGGTCAGGGCTGGGCAGATCCGACGGCGAACGCAGGTACGTTGGTGCGAGCGACGGCTTCCGGAGGAGGGTGAGCGCGGGGGCGGACGAAGGGGGCAGAAGCGCGCGACGGCTGCGTCCAATTGCGGGCGAAGCGGCGGAGGGCGAAGCTGCGCGATAAGGGTGGCCGACTAGCCAGAGGTGAGTTTAGGTTTAGGGTTTTATTTTCCCTTCTTCTTGGTGATGGTGGTGGTGACGAACTGGTGGAGTCGGAGGCCGAGCTGCCGCGGCGATAGCCGCGGTGGTGGTGACGCTCGGCCAAGGTGGCCGGAGTTTGGGTGTGCGGTGGTTTTTACAATGGTGTGGTGGTCGGGATGTTTCGACGCGGATGGAATTTGGCGGGGATGATGAAAACGGGCAGTGTTTTTGATTCTGTGGCGGTGGTTAGACCGATGGTGGCGGTGGCAGGGATTGTGGTGGTGGTGAGGTTGGTGTCGATTTGTAGGGGTGATGGTGTCGGCCAGGGTTGTACGGCGGTGGCGGTTGACTACGGTAGTGGTGTCCGGGAGGATGGGTGGAAGGTGGTGTCGGGTTTTGTTGACCTACTGTCGGAACGACGGGCTTGGGATGGGTCGCCTTTGGTTGGGCGACTGCCGACGTTGATACGGGCAGGGAATGCCTGTGAGGACAGGGCATGAGGCCAATATGAAGGCTGCAGGAAGGTGGTCAGAGCTTCGGCGAGTTAGGGTTAGGGTTTGATATTGTGTTGGGGATTTGTGTCCTGCGCGACACAGATTTGGATGTCCAGGTGTCGGACGGGAAGAGACATGTATTTGTAAAAAAAATAAGTAGTGGATGGGACAGGGACACGGACACGGACACGATGCATAGAGGCAACTGTGGATGGCGGCTATGGATTTTATGGTGGATGTGCTGGTATGTAGATTCATAGAAAATCAATATCAACACTCCCCTTTATATAGGGTTGAGAAGTACTTTGTAGATAAGGATTAGGATTTATTTAAACCCAATTAGATAATTCAATTATTAAATTTAAATCAATAAAATCAAATCTAAATTCAAATTCAATTCCAATTTAAACCTAGATAATCTAAACTCAAATTAAATATAAATTCTATCTTTAAATTTAAACTATTTAAATTAAATCCATAAAATCTAATCAAAGATTTAAATTGCCACAATAATTTCAAAATATAATTTCCAAAAATACTAATAATAATAATTTTGAAAATAATAAATATTTATAAATATCTTTTTGAATAATAAATATTAATATTAATAAATTTTGAAAATGGAATTATATATATGAATTTAAATTCATGTACCTCATATGCAAGGAATATTTGCATAAAGATAGTTTTCTAAATTACCACTATTAAATAAGATAGACTTTTATAAATAAATATAAGTAATAAGTTTTGGCCATCCCGATACGATACTTTTCACAACTTTATGTAAAATACACATACAATTATTATTATACATTATTTTGAACTATAAATATAGAAAAAAATATTTTTCTAAAAATATGTACGCTCGCACATATTCGCACTCATCGAGCAATTACGAAAAACAAAATTTTGTGCACGACGTACAATGCAACTACGCGACGTACAAATACAAAATAAAATAAAAAATCAGTACCAAATTTATAAAAAAATAGTAGAAATTTAGGGGTTTTACATCCTACCCAACTTAAAAAATTTTGTCCTCGAAATTAAGAATTAGTAGGGGGTGAGAAGGCACAAGGGGTATTGGTAAGAACATTCATTCACAACATGCACTAGGAAATCATGATTTCAATAATGGCGAAAGTAATCATGGGTTAGCACAAGAAGAAGAATAAGTAAAGGTTAAAGTTAAAATAAGATAACAGGCAATAAAGAATATTATGGTAAGAGAAAATAAATTAGAGACCTTAAAGTTATGGTCTCTTGAGAGTAGGTTGAGGGCACGATTAAGAGAACGAATTAGATTCACTCCTAAATTAAGTGATTTAGAAGGTCATGATAGGGCCGAGTAGTTTTAGGATAAAGATATAGCAACATTGAGTGATAATGGTCATAATAGGTAGGGAAGTTAGAGGAAGTTCTAGTATTGTCACGACCCGCACCCTAGAGTAAGGGCACGAGATGTGGGTACGTCTAGCCTACGCCGCAGTATCGACGGTAGAACGCTGTCCTAGGTCAAAACATCTAACAGTTTAAGGTAAATAATAGTTATACTCCCCGAATGGGGGTGACATAATAGAATATATCTTAATCACAGCTAAGGTAGAGTACGATAAGATAGATGATATAAAAGATGCAAGATCCAAATCCACAGAAAATACAATAGAGAGAAAGCTAAGTGTCTAGATAAACTCCACTAACATCCAGAATAATACAGATCCAAATATATACATCTCAAACTCCACTACTATGAAATAAGATAAATATCTATGGAGCAACAGTCTCTACAGCTAAGGGATCCGACTAGAAGTCCGGATCGCAAGTGTCCTCTAAGGCTGTCCCATAGAATGTATCTAAGCAGGCCTCCTCCTCGTCCTCTGTAAAATTTTCAACAGGTCCAATCAGGACGGGAACGAGCACATATCTCTCAAAACAGTTCATAGCAGGTTAGGAGTATAAAATGCAATAGAGTAAAATAGAGGAAATGCTGAAAAGGAAGTACGAAAAAACAGGAGATATTTGTAACTGAAAATAAATACATGATAAGTAAAGACTGTAAGTGGCTAAGTGATTTAGAGTACAATATGGTTATGTAAACGGCTTAGGGGCATATACAACTAAGAAGTACATGAATACCTACTGGAGATAATGATCACATAACCAATTCTACTCATCCCACCCCAATCAATACACAAGGATCCATTCAAGTTACGTTATTGGCACATGAATACAGCTAAGATACGTGAACTCATGTAATGAGTAGTACATGAGGCACATGATAGTACATGAAAGCACATGAGAACATATAAAAAATGAACTAGTACGAGTACAAGGAGTACCTGATGCACATGATAAAGTATATGAACATGAAATAACCGATGCACCCGTAGAGGGATAACATCTCAGGAAGGGATCCATATAGTACTAATCCGTGAAGATACGTGTCAGCATCAAGTAGAGTAATCTAGAGCAAGAATATAGTCCAGACAGGTATGAAAAGATCAGAGAATATACTCGCCTGCTATCTGAATGTCCATGATGAAAGTACTGTCCGAGGAGTGGTGTCTGGCTCATATTTAGAACAGTACGAGTCACAACAAGTCCAGAATAGTAATATGATGCATTACAATGTATTCTACATGAATCTAGTCAATCTAGGCTAAAGTTAACTCTTGGTCAACTCTGGTCAACCCTAGAAGTCAAACTAGGTCAACTAGGTCAAACCTAAGTCAAACAAGTCTATACTAGTCTATTCTATGTCTAACAAGGCTATACAAGTCCAATCTAGACTCCAACTAGGCACTCAAGCCACCCATAGGCCATAGGCTATACCATGCCTATGAACCAACCCATAAATCACATACACAAGTCAAATACATCTAATATATAATATATAATATAGGATACACATATTGATATTATACAATCTAATATAGAAGTACACATGGGCAATAGACTACTATATGTATACTACACATATATTATATTTAATATATATGATAGTACACACGCATTATATATATATAATATATAGGATATATATATATATATAATATATATATTATATATATTATATATATATATATCTCAAATTATATATACATGTGATTAGAATATACATGTGATTAGATATATAGGGACTAGGAATGAAATGTGTTTGTGTTCAAGTGTGGGTGTGTGTGGGGTTACAAGAGTGTGTGTCAAGAGAGTGAGTGAGGGTTAGTGAGATACTTGTATGTGTGATATGGTATGTGATACATGTGTAAACAGTGGAAATCTGAAAACAGTGAAGTGATACAAGAAAATTAGTGAGGAAAACATGTGTGTGTAGAGAGTTTTAGGGTGTGAGTGAAAAACAGAGAAGAGAGTGTCAATAGAGTGTGTATATTACAAAACAGTATGACAGTTCAAAGAACAGGGAAATACACTTGTGTTATGTGCGTAATGTGTAGGGAAAATCAGTGAACATGACATAACTGGAAAACAGTGAAGTGTTAGCATTGTGTGAGACATGAGGGTAATGGGAAAATAGAAAACAAAACCTGAAAACAGTGAATACAAAAGAGAATTCAGGGAATACCAAACTGGAAATACATCTCAGTTTAAGAGGGAAAGGAAACTCAGGTAGTTAAGAATTAAAGCATTCAAACTTAGTATAAATAAGAAGGAATCAATCTCAGCTTCATAATTCGATCCCATTCTAAATCAAAGTCTAATGAATATAAATTGAATCATTGAAATCAGTTGACAATTGAATGAGCCATTTCTATTTCAGTTCAGTAGGAAAGAACCCAATCCAAAGCAGTCAACAGTTTGCTAATTTAACAATATAAAATCTGGAAAATAATCTCAGGATATCAATTCTCAGTTTTCAACAACCAATTCGAATTGAACCCACATGCCCAATTTCCAATCAAATCCAAAAGCCCAATTCGAATGAAATACTAAGCCAACATGAACTATCAAACATGTGGGAGACATTTAATCGTGAGAGCAACATTCTTAAAACTGGAATTTAGAGTTTAGGAAATTGAAATAAATAGTTATCAGAATGAGTATCAGCCAAAAGCCATTTACCCAATATTCGAATCCAATTATTCCATCCAACCCTAAACTAACATGTAACCTTAATTAACCATAGATAATTAATCATGTATAGGGCCTAATTAACAATTAAAATCACTAATTAAAACATTTAAAATGAATTGAAAACAAGAACACAACCCAGTGCACTGAAACGCACAGTTACGTACAGTGCACGTGCAATATCGTGTCCGACGACATGAGAGATCGTGTACTTGACACACGTGGTGTCAGTGGTTGCCCCTTCGTGTGTTTCAGTTTTACGTGTCGACGTGTCGTGTGCATAACGTAAACACCCCGAGCAGCAGGGCAGCTACAGTGCCCGCGCGCGTACGTGTGCACCCGCATGTTCGTTTGTCCGTGGCGACACGACACGACAGCAATACGTGCTCAGTGCAATGGAAACACATAAGCGAGGTAAAAACCTAAATTCCTATTCAATTACATTCCTAAAAACAAATCAAAATGCCCTTTGGGGCATTTCGTCAAACACGTATATACATGAACTGATACGTGTCCGATACGGACACATATTGGACACGAATCCTAGGGTTAGCTACACCTACAGCTAGGATAGGCCTAGGGCTTCCTAGATATGCAATAAATTAACATTTCATGGTGTAGAATCGAATTTACCTATGGGTGTGCAAAGGCTCAAAAAGCCCCAAATGAAAGTGGTTCCTCAAGCCACCAAACTCCTTCAAATTGTTTTCTTCCCTGAAATTTCTCAATAACAACAGCAAGTAACTAAATTTAGGTCCTATAGCAATTGGTTTGGGGGAAAAAGGAATTGAAATGGAATTTCTAGGATTTAATGAAGATGGAGACTCACCTCTTTCTAAAACTTGAGAAATTTCTAATGGAGGCTAGCCCTAAATTCTATGAGGGGATTAAATAGGTGGAAATCCCTAGGCTAGTGTGGCCGGCCAAGTGGGTTGGGCTAGGGCTAGGTCACATGGTATTGGGTTGGGCCTAAGTCACAAGTCATGACTTGTGAAACCGCAAGCCATTTACTAGTCAAATCAAATCCTAATTCCTCCTAATAAATTCTAATAAATTAAATACCACTAACTTAGGTCAAGCTAGGGTTCCATAACCTAACCAAATAGTCATGACCTAGGTTAGCCTCTAAGACAGTCTCCTAAGTCAACATTAGTCAAAGTCAAATATAGCACCAAATCAAATATACTAAAAATCACTTAAAAATTCTAATAAATATATTTAATACTAATAATTCCAAATTAATTCCAAAATTTAAAAAAGCCCAAAATACCCTCAAGCTAGAAATGTGGTAGTGACAAGTATAATGCCTTCGTCCTTCTAAAATAGGTGAAGGCGATAGTAATAAGGAGTTCAAAAGATGATATTATCGAGTACGAATATGTGGTTCAAAGGCGACCAAATCATTTCAAGGGAATTGTCAAGGCAGTCGTGGATGGGATTCTAAAGGCCAAGTTTAATTATGTTCCATACACGTAGAATAATAGACAAAAGCGAACCAAAGTGTACTCGGTTGATCAGACCATCATGCACCGATTCTGATTAGACAATATGTTAGTGAGCGGCCGCTCAATAGCATATGCCTTGATCAAGCTCGATAAAGAATTAGCTTGCAAATACTAGGCTATATTAGCATCATTAATCAAGGTAGTAAAAACATAGGCACATGAGATTAAGATTGAAAGGAAGCAGAATTAGTTTAAACGATTCTAAGTCATATACTGTGTTGGTCTCTTTACAGTCGTCCTATAGTCTTCTTGTCCAAGTCCTTGGTTGGCTAGATGAGTTAGGATCCTCGAAATTCTAGAACCAAAGTGAACTTACTAATATAGGTCACAATGACAAAGGGATTGCTAGGTCACAAGACATTCTACCCAACTTAAAAGAATTAAACTAACGGTGTTTTGGGACAAAAAAAACATGTTCAACTAGTAGGGGTCACCTGTCTAGCCTCTAGCAAATACGAAGGGAAGATAAGAATTATGATAGAAGAAATCAAGCAAGATGCAGTCGATGAGTCGAAGGATAGTTCAAATATGGAATCAAGGAAGGAGGTCAAGTATGTGGATGAGATCCTAGACTTCTAATCCTATACGCAGGCTTGTTTGGTACGGTTAAGTAACCAAACAATTAATCTTGACCTGCATAGGCCTCCACAAAAACATGTAACGCCCCAGTCCCAAAATACGTAGGACTAGGAACGTAGACATGCCAGCCGTATAATAAATATACGTAAGCTGTAAAATACAGTAGAACCATGACTAATCAGATCTACACAAATAAATGAATAAAAGATATCATATAATGATAATAAATTGTCTTGATACAATATGTTGGGCGGAGACAAATCCATTACAAACAAAATAAAAAGAAATAAGTACATGATATATAAAATAATTTGACAAAGGTAGCAAGATAGATCCAAGGCACGTCATCTTCGAATAAATGGAGAACACCACGACCATGGCTAAATACCTGCGGAATACATAAACGCACACCTGGAGAGATAACCAGGTCCTCAGAGGGACGTAACAAGACACATAATATCATGCCAAAGTAATTGAATATAAATTACTCAAATAAATAAGTCAATTAAATTATAACATGGTCCAATACACACCATTGAACTAGCGTACCATCCCCCCAACCAAACAAGGACAGGAGATGGTAAACTAATTCACGATGACGTATCTTTCCATGCTATGAATCCAATATGGTATTCGGACTCCAACAAGGTTCAATACCTTCTCATCGAAGTAGTAAGCCACACCTACAACCAAACAAGGACAAGGTGGGGCGAACTAATCTGCGATAAGTTATTGTTCCAAGCCACGGTTAGATACAAGTACCCAAACCAATAGTACTCGTACCTAACGGATAAGGGTGCCTAACCAAGCTAAGTGAATGTAGTTTTAAGAACAGTTCATGGTCGCATGACTACTGGGTCAAGTCAGGAAAATAGTAATGTAGTACAGTACCTCAGTAGCGAGTCACAATACCATATACTATTCCTCAGTATCGAGCGAGTCTATAGCATATAGTCTATCTATCGTTTCTCAGTAACGAGCGAGTCTACGATAGATAGGGTGGTAGTCAACTTCCAATCATATTCTTCCCGTCCAATGCCAAATCATAACTGCTAAGTCTTCTAGCATGCAATTCTATTAGCAGTTATTTCCTAATGCACGGCTTATACGTACTGGTGGCCAACCAATCACGAATGTTCGAGTCCTATATGTGACTCACAACAACGTAGTATAAATGTGTCAAGGCCTATGAATGCAACACACAAGGTGGTCCCTTAAATCTAGGTTTAATGTGTAAGAAAAATAATACATAGAAGAAAATCTGAACATTAAGCTCTAACAGGTTATGCCATGTATCACAGTTTATTTTGCATAAAGAAAATAATGAATAATGTATGAAATATGAGCTAAAATAAATAAACAGCAAATGGCAAGGTGTCTTGCCTAGTAGGACGCCTGGTGTACTGCAATTATCAATGTAGCACGAACTGCGACTTCGGAAAACAACTACACAAGGTGACCTCTGATGGTGGCACGGACAGTTCCATCGGGTCCAGAATAATCAAGTTAGCTAGGGTCGATAGTAGCATGTACATAATTGGTAAGAGATTAGGAATAATGAGCTTAGTCACGGGCTGGAGGAAAATCAAAAAAATTTTGAAGGAATAATACATATAGTACTTTAGATAAGTATTTATAATATTTGAAAAATATTCTTGCTAGTTAAAAATAGTTTAAGATAATCCTTGAAATTATAAGAATCATTGTAAGACAGAAACCTAATTCGTGTCAAAATATATAGGTCCACGTCTACAGGTAAGACATCGTAAAATAATATTAATATATATATTTTTATTCCAAAATGTTTTAAGATCATATTTTAAAATAAAATCATTTCTAGCCAAAATTATATGTTTGTAAAAATATGATTTTTAGGTAACAATATAAATCCTTAATCCAAAATATTTATATCTGGATAGTTATTTTAGGAGTAACATATAATCGTTGTCAAATTTAAATTAGATCAAAATCTATATTTTAAATTGATACAAATAATAAAGTAAAATTCCAAATGCCTTTAAATCCTATCTTTTGAAAATAGATGTAGGCCAAAGCCCAAGATAATTATTTTGTTGAAAAATAACTTTTAGGAATATGTATATTTATACTTACATATAATAATCTTTGAACAATAATAACTGATAATAACTAAATTAACCATAAATCTTAATCAATAATAAAATATATATAGAATAATACTAATAATTATAACAATAATAATACATAATGTATAATATACATATAATATTAACAATAAAAATAACTATTACAGCTCACTATATAAAATAATACTAATAATAATAAAAATAGTTATTACATATATGTATAACTATATGTTTGTACAGCTCACTCCAGTAGAGCTGTACTTAGAAAAAAACAAAAGGAAGGGAGTGTGGAGAGAGAGAGAAGGAGAGGCAGAGGGAGCGGGAAGCTCGGGGAGACGATCGGGGAGCTCGTCGGCGGTTTGGAGGACAGCGGGAGGCTGGGAGGGACGAACGTGAGAGGGAGAGAGGGGCGATCGAAGTGGTTTCCGAAGAAATACGGTGGAGGGGGTGCACGCGCCTCTGGTGCGGTGGCAAGCGCCCATTTCTGGCGCTGAGGAAGAAAGAGGGTTCTCCGCTGTGGTGCAGCGGCGAGGTTCGTGGCAACGGCAAGGGTCGGCGGCGTTGGCTCGACAGAGGCGGGCTAGCCACGGCACGCGTGGAGGTCGGTGCTGGGCAGATCCGGCAGCAGACGTAGGCACTCTGGTATGGGCGACGGCTTCCGGAGGAGGGTGAACGCGTGGGAGAGACGAAGGTGGCGGAGCTGCGCACGGCGGCTGCGTCCAAGTGGAGGCGCACCTGCGGAGGGCGGAGCGACGCGGTGAGGGTGGCCTGCTAGCCGGAGGTGAGTTTAGGTTTAGGGTTTTATTTTCCCTTCTTCTTCTTGGTGATGGTGGTGGTGGTGACGAACTGGTGGAGTCGGAGGCCGAGCTACCGCGGTGGTAGCCGCGGGTGGCGCTCGGCCAAGGTGGCCGGAGTTTGGGTGTGCGATGTTTTTTACTGTGGTGTGGTGGTCGGGATGTTTCGACGAGGAGGGAATTTGGCGAAGATGATGGAAACGGGCAGTGGTTTTGATTCTGTGGTGGCAGTTAGGCCGATGGTGGCGGTGGCATGGATTATGGTGGTGGTGAGGTTGGTTTCGGTTTGTAGGATGATAGTGTCGGCCAGGACTGTACGATGGTGGTTGTTGACTACGGTAGTGGTGTCCGGGAGGATGGGTGGAAGGTGGTGTCAGGTTTTGTTGACCTATTGTCGGAACGGCGGGCTTGGGATGGGTCCCCGTTGGTTGGGCGGCTGCCGGCATTGATGCGGGCAGGGAATGGCCGTGAGGACAGGGCATGAGGCCAACGTGAAGGCTCCAGGGAGGTGGTCAGAGCTTCGGCAAGTTAGGGTTAGGGTTTGATATTGTGTTGGAGGTTTGTATCCTGCGCGACACGGATTTGAATGTCCGGGTGTGTCGGACGGGAAGAGACATATGTATATGTAAAAGAAAATAAGTAGTGGATGGGACACGGACACGGACACGATGCACAGTGGAAACCCAGGAAGGTGGCTATGGGTTTCATGGTAGATATTTCTGGTATGGGGATTCATGGAAAATTAATGTCAACACTCCTCTTTATATAGGGTTGAGCAGTACTTTGTAGATAAGGATTAGGATTTATTTAAACCCAATTAGATAATTCAATTATTAAATTTTAATCAATAAAATCAAATCTAAATTCAAATTCAATTCCAATTTAAACCTAGATAATCTAAACTCAAATTAAATATAAATTCTATCTTTAAATTTAAACTATTTAAATTAAATCCATAAAATCTAATCAAAGATTTAAATTGCCACAATAATTTCAAAATATATTTTCCAAAAATACTAATAATAATAATTTCAAAAACAATAAATATTTTTAAATATCTTTTTGAATAATAAAAATATTAATATTAATAAATTTCAAAAATGGAATTACATATATGAATTCAAATTCATGTACCCCATATGCAAGAAATATTTGCATAAAGATAGTTTTCTAAATTACCACTACTAAATAAGATAGCCTTTTATAAATAAATAAAAGTAATAAGTTTTGGTCATCCCGATACGATACTTTTCACAACTTTAAGTAAAATAAAAATACAATTAATTATTATATATATTATTTTGAACTATAAAAATAGAAAAAAAAATGTTTTTCTAAAAATATGTACGCTCGCACATATTCGCACTCGTCGAGCAATTACGAAAAATGAAATTTCGCGCACGACGTACAATACAACTACGCGACGTACAAATACAAAATAAAATTAAAAATTAGTATAAAATTTATAAAAAAATAGTACAAATTTAGGGGTTTTATAAGCCATGGCTGGCCGAGAGACAGATTGCGCAAGTTGCGCTGGAGACATGGTTGGTAGAGAAGCAATCTGCACAAGTTGCACAGGTGTCATGGCTGACTGAGACACAAATTGCGCAGGTTGTACAAGAATTCTGGTTGAACGAAAGACAGGCTGCGCAAGTAGCACATGAGCCATGGTTGGCCGAGGGAAAGCCTACACATGTTGCGCATGAGCCATGGTGGGCCGAGAGACAGATCGCGCAAGTTACGCAGGAGCCATGGTTGGCCGAAAAGACTTGGGAGTCCACAAAGTGCGCCCTTTGCTCTTAGCAGCAACGACGGTGCGCTTGGTACCCCCAGTACTGATCATTGCCTCATAAGCGATTTGGTCGATTTGAACGACCAAAGTCTTCTCCGTCTTGTCGATCGACGCGATATCACATTGAGTTGTCACTTTCTCGTCAGAGGAGAAATTCATTCCCAGCAGAGTTGCCATTTTGCTTGCAAAACAAAAGTTTGATTTCTACAAACTAAGAAAGAGTACAAAAGTATAATTGATTTCTGGAAAAGTACAACTATAGAAATCTGATCAGAAGACGATCACTTCATTCCTTGGACGATGTGATATCGAAGACACGAGCCTCTGGAAGATGTAACAGCACTTTAGTAGGAGATTATGATCATTTGACATTGATTTGAAACTCAATTTATAGAGTTCTTGAATAACTATTTAGCAATTATTATGGGTTGCGCGCACCTCAGGTTGTGCGCCCCTATTCACTTGTGCGAGCGGTTGCACCAACTGCTGTGTACGCATGGCATCATTTGAGTGAGATGCGCATGATCGTGAGCAATGTAGTGGACACGTTCTACGAAGTTAGTGGCATGCATGCCACGTCACTCTGCTCTAGACATCAATTCGATCATATTGTACGAGCTTCATCAGGTTGCACGGGGGCACAATGTAGCAACTTGTGCGAGCGGTTGCACCAACTGCTGTGGACACGTGACATCATTTGAATGAGATACGCATAGTCGTGAGCAATATAGTGGACACGTTCTACGAAGTTATTGGCACGCGCGCCACGTTACCCTACTCTGGACATCAATTCGATCACATTACACGAGCTTCATCAGGTTGCACAGGGACGCAATATAGCAACTTGCACGAACAGTTGCACCAACTGCTGTGGAAAAGTGGTATCAGTTGAATGAGATGCGCATGGTCGTGAGCAATATAGTGGAAACATTCTACGAAGTTATTGGCATGCGCGCCACGTCACTATGCTCTGGACATCAATTTGATCATATTGCGCAAGCGTCATCAGGTTGCGCGGAGGTGCAATATAGCAACTTGCGCCTAAGTACAACCTTGTGCACCCTAACACGTTGTGCAAACTGCTAGCTGACCAAATATTCTCGAGCGCCGTGCTGCACGGGATTCGAACGGATTTTTTTTGATATACGTGCTGTCAGTTGTTAGAAATAAAGGCAGCGTTACAGCTTCTCGAGGAGATGTGCCACGTGGCACTCGCACAACTTGAGGTTGGCGCAACCTGATGCTGGCGCAACCTGATATATGCGCAACCTGTTGATGTGGTGCAACTTGTTGAAGTGGCGCTTCTTGTTGATGTAGTACCTGAATAAGTGGCGCCCCTTGAATTTTATCTCCCAATGGGTGGCACAACTTGATTTTTAGCCTCTATAATATATATATATATATTTTATATATATATATATATATATATATATATATATATATATATATAGGTGTATTTAAGTGCACTACATGCCTATTTTGGTTTGGGTTTGGTTCAACCTGATGTATGTGAAACCTGTTGATGTGGCGCAACTTGTTGAAGTGGAGCATCTTGTTGATATAGTCCCCGAATAAGTGGCGCCCCTCGATTTTTAGCTCCCAATGGGTGGCACAACTTGAATTTTAGCTTCTATAATATATATATATATATATATATATATATATATATATATATTTTATATATATATATATATATATATATATATAGAGGTGTATTTAAGTGCACTATATGCTTATTTTGGTTTGGGTTTGGTTCAGGTCAAGTTTGGATAAGTTTGGTACAACCAGGTCTCCTAAAAAGTCAAAAGTCTCTAGAAATATCTAATTAAACCAAATATACCACAACTTGTTATATTTTTAGCTTCTACCCCTACCGAACACTCACATTCGATTCGATTCCAGCATCGGAGAGCCGGACTCCAGCGAAGCCCCGAGCAGGGCCCTGATCCCCTTCATTCCCCAATACATAGAGATCTCCAACCCTTTCGCCATTCTCGAGGCAGAGGACCCGGAGCCCGGACACCCTCCAGAAGGCACCAGCACCCTCGACCTGTCACCCTCATCCCCCACCTCCTCGCATGTGGAGGACGCAACCGACTCAGGCAACACAGATCACCGACAACTCCCCTCTAGTCAGGTGGCCACCCCCTTGGCCACTCTCCCCCCCAAAGATACTCATCAACCCCCCAGTGCGATCCCAATTGAAGAAGTCCTAGCCATCCTGGGACCCGATCAAGTGAGGAGAGGCATCCAAGTTCGAGCCGCTGGAGCCCCCTTCAGCAACTGTTGATCGAGAGTGCGCAAGACTCTCTAGCCATTCCCCCGGAGGAGACATCAGTCGACACTGCTGGCAATCTGATAGGACCTCCCCCCGGTCCACACGAGTGCCACAACACCAATCCGCCCACAACATCGAACATCAACCCGGTAGAATCCCAACGGAGGAATTCAGGCTCCGACAAAACCGCCACCATCCAAACTAGATCCGCCGCAAGACGGAACAAAAAAAACACCCCACAATCTTTAAATGCTTAACATCCTTTCCTGGAACGTTCGAGGTTTGGCTAATAAACCGACATTACGGAGAATAACCAGTCTTCGGAAAATTTACAAGATTGACATCTTCATCATTATTGAACCCAAAATCCCCTCAAAACGTCTCAAATCCATCCAGTTGGCTCTGGGCCTCCCCACGGCGATTGTCGGCAGACACGACATCTGGATTCTCGGGTCGAAAGAGGTTATTCTCGACATCATCCAGGACACTCAACAAGCTCTCTCTTGCTGGGTCACTCATCCCACCCTTCCGGAGCGGGCCATCCTGTCCGCAGTCCACGGTAGCTGTGTCATTGCAGAACGGAAACACCTATGGAACGACCTTCTCGACACCTATCACCACAACACCAACACCCCCTGGCTTTGCATAGGGGACTTCAACGCCGTCACCTGCAGCGACGAGAAGATTGGAGGTCGCCCTCCGCCCCTATCAGCCATGCAAGACTTCAACAATTTTATCTTCAACGCTCGCCTCACTCCTCTTCAGTTCAAAGGCAGCGAATTCACCTGGTGTAACATGCAGGAAGGCAACCGTCGCCAATACTCCCGTCTGGATAGAGCTCTCACCAATGCCCGCTGGCACGATATGAGAATCAGCTCCACCCTGTCCCACCTCAACTCCACTGAATCCGACCACGCCCCAATCTTGGCGGAAATCAATAACAAAACCTACCCATCAAAAAAGAACTTCCAATTCCTCGACTTCTGGACCGACCACCCGCAATTCTTGAGCATCGTGGCAGAAGCGTAGAATAGTCAGGACTCCCCTCATCCTCTCACTCGGGTCAGCAACAAGCTCAAAGCCACCAGGAAAGCTCTTTCTAATTGGAGCAAACAAGCATTCGGAGACATCTTCCAAGCTATTCGCGTAGCAGAGGACGATGTCACCCGCGCTGAAGCCTTATTCCTCTCCGACCGATCCCCTGCGGCTAGGAGAGCCTTGAATCTAACCATGGCTATTCTCAAATTCAGGCTCAAAGTTGAGACCGACTTCTGGAAACAGAAAGCCAGACTGAAATGGGACAGCGACGGGGACAAGAACTCTAAATACTTACACGCCTGCGTCAACGGCAAAAGAAACAAACTTTCAATACATCACATCACTGACGAGCAAGGTACCATCAGATCAGATCACAAGGGAATCCAAGAGGCGGCCACAGATTTCTACTTAAAATTATTCGCCAAGGAGACGGTCCTTAAAGACAACTCCTTCCTCGACCAAATCCCCACCATCATTAACAACTCCGACAATGCTCTGCTGGAGCGCCCTCTGTCCGAACAGGAAGTGAAAGACGCGGTGTGGGCCTTAAATACGCATAGCGCTCCCGGCCCGGACGGCTTCTCTGGCACTTTCTTTCGCACCTGCTGGGATATTATCAAGCAAGACATCACCGAAGCGGCGAGCGCCTTTCTCGAAGGAGCTCCTTACCCCAAAGCCATCTCCAGCGCCAATCTCATCCTCATCCTGAAGAAAGATAACCCCAACTCCTTTCGCGACTTCCGACCCATCAGTCTTTGCACATTCACCAATAAAATTATCTCCAAGATCATCGCTACCAGAATGGCAGATACCCTCCCCAAAATCATCTCGGAGGAGCAAAGCGGGTTCGTGCGCGGAAGAACCATCCAAGACAACATCATGCTGGCCCAAGAACTTATTACCTGCATAAAATTCCCGACGAGAGGGGGCAACATCGCCATCAAAATTGACATAGAAAAAGCATACGACAGACTCGATTGGCAATTCATGATCTGGGTCTTCAGAGCTTTCGGATTCTCAGAGAACTCGACCAACATCGTGTGGAGATCCATCAGCAACTCTTGGTTCTCCACAGTTATCAACGGCCAATCCGAAGGATTTTTCAAATCTAGCCAAGGAGTCAGACAGGGCGACCCTCTTTCGTCCACGATCTTCATCATTGCTGCCGACGCCCTGAGCAGAAACCTAAATAACATGGTCAACACCCCAAACTTCCTGCAATACCATACTGCCAGCGGTTGCCCCACCATCACCCACCTGGCTTTTGCCGACGATCTTCTCATCTTCTCATCCAGGGACGTCGGATCGATGGAGGTGGTTCATAGCACCCTGGAGCGGTACTCCAGATGCTCAGGCCAGAAGGTCAACCTTTCCAATAGCGTAATCTACGCCCACCATAATATCAAAATCGAGAATGCGACCAGACTCACCAACCTCACTTCCATAGCGGTGGCTCATCCTCCTTTCAGCTATCTCGGCTGCCCCCTGGTGTACGGGAAATCCAACGCCAGCATCTTCGAGAATTTGATCACCAAAATCAGGAACAAGATTGTTGGTTGGCATAACACAACCCTATCCCCAGGAGGGAAAATTATCCTTATCAAACATGTGCTCAACTCTGTCCCCATCCACACCCTTGCGGCCTGCGTCCCAACCAAGAAGGTTATCACGTCCATTGAGCAGATGTTTTGCAACTTCTTCTGGGGATACAACAAGGGGCAAGACAAACACCACTGGTCCAGCTGGGATACTATGGCATCCCCGATCGCGAACGGTGGGCTAGGATTCACCAAACTCGATCACATCGTCAAAGCTTTCTCTATGAAACTGTGGTGGAAATTATGCACAAGCCACAACCTGTGGACCAAGTTCATGAAGGCCAGGTACTTCAAACACATCCATCCAGTGACGGCCACAGCCAACTGCAGATCTTCCGCGGCTTGGCGACGTATTCTTCGTGGCCGTGACTTGTCTGAGCCCGCGATCAGACTCCATCTGGGTACTGGCGAGTCCAACCCTTTCCTGGAAAGGTGGATTGGCGACAACCTTATACCGAACATTACTGATTCCACTAGAAATACTAAGATTAAAGACCTGTGGAATCCCACCAACAACGATTGGAATTGGGACATGATTCGTGATTGGTCAGGCAACGAAATAGTTGACAGCATTCGCCAATTCGGAATTACCATCGGGACCGACGTCGACAAACTGAGGTGGTCGCTGGCAGCTTCAGGAGCATTCTCTGTGAGATCGGCTAGACTCACGATCCAAAACAATGGCCCAGACCTTTTCATTGCGCGTTACTGGCACTCTTGCATCCCTAAGAAATGGTCCTTTCTCCTATGGAGAGTCATGAGAAAGAAACTGCCAACTGACGACAACCTCACATCCATCGGTTTTAGCCTGGCGTCTGCCTGTAATTGCTGTATCGAACGTTAGACAGAAACTATCGACCACATCTTCAGGGAAGGAAGCCTCCCTAACAAAATCTGGAGCACCCTCCATCACAACTACAACACCTCTCCAGAAGACGGGCGCTTTATCGATCTTCTGGCCCACTGGGGAGCCGCATCCCACAGCCACCTGATCGTTGCAGCGGCCGCCACCTGGGTAATTTGGAAGAACTGTAACAAAGCTAGATACGAAGGACACCAATACTCTGCCGACCAGCTGATCAAGGAAATTCACCGGCAATGCCGCAAAAGGAGCTCCCTTTGCTCCCACAGATCTACGGCTTTCGGGCTTCCGTTTTTCTTTTAGTTTTGGCGGCTACGCCAGCCTTTTCCCCTGTCTTTCCTTTTGGTATACTTTTGTCTTGTATACGTGTCTGGCTTCAGCTTTTAGAGCCTTGTTTATAAAAAGAGGGGGTTTTTCTTAATATATATATATATATATATATATATATATTAAAAAAGAAGGCATTTTATAAATAAACAAAAAGTAGCTCAAGGACAGCAGTACAGACGGGTCCAGGGTTAAAAAACACAAAACGGCCCTGTTAAGCAAGGTAAAAAAACTAAAAAGAAGAGATTTAAAATTCGAAATTTCAAAATTTCAAAAAAGCCAGAATTTAAAAAATACGAAATGTCAGGATATTTTGAAATTTCAGAAAGCCAGGGGAGGGGGAAACGGGTGCAAAGCCAGAGGTGGAGGACGGGTGCAAAGCCCGAGGGGGGTACTATGCCCGAAGGGAGATGGGGGCACTATGCCCGATGGGGGGTACACGGCCCGTGGGGGACTTACGGCCCGAGAGTGGGGGGGCACACGGCTATAGGAAGACGGCTCGACCGTCGGGGGGAGGGAGCGGGGGCTCGGCCTCCGGGCGGAGGGAGGAGGCGCTCCCTCTTGGAGCCAAGGGGAGGGGGCTCAACCAGAGGGAGGGGGACTCGAGGCTTCCAGGGAGACTAGGGGAGGGAGGGCAGCTCGCACGGGAGGGGAGCTCGGCCACGCCGGAAGGGGGAGAGGAGTGGATGGGCACGGGACGTGCTGGAGGGGGGCTCGGCCGGCCCGGGCGGGTTGGAAACTCGGCCGGCAAGAGGGGGAAGCTGGCCAGCCGACGCAAGGAGAAGCTTCACCTCCGAGGGTGAGGGCCCTCCGTCAAGCGCTGGAGGGAGCGCCAGAGGCCACTGCTGGAGGGGAAGCGGTGCGGGGGGGGGACCGATGGCCGCTGCGGGGCCACATGAGCCCACGGGGGGGCTGGCAGCTCACGGGGTGGGGGTCCACCGACGACGAGAGATGGGGTCCCTAGACGGTGACTGGAAAGGAAGGGAGGGGATCCGCTTCTGGGCCGTCGGCGGTCGGGGGGCTCGGGGGGGTGGCAGTCGGGGAAGGAGGGGGCCACCTCAGAGAGAGGAATGCCGAGGGGTGGATCGCTGCCGAGGAGGGGGGCGGCTCAGCGAGAGGGGCGACGGGAGGTGGGCCGCCGGGACGGAGGGTGACATGCCTGGCGGAGCAGGGCTCGACCCCAGTGGAGGGTCTAGGTGGGGGACCGAAGGGACACTGGCGAGACAGCCGGCGGGGGAGGAGCAGACTTCCTGCGCCGAACTCGGTGGCGTCGAGAATGACGATGGCGCCAAAGGGGGTGGAGGGAGGTGTGAGGGGGGGAACTCCTACGGCGTGAAGAAGCCGACGAGGGCGGAGCCCCCCCACGGCGAGAGGACGCCGGCTAGGGGAACCCCTCCACTTGGGGGGTGGCGGCCAGGCATAACCCGGTCATCCGGGAAAGCGGGGGTGGCATGATGAGAGGGGGCCTCCGCGTGGAGAGGAGCCTGGGGTCGGGCCGAGGAGGCCGACCGGCCAAGCCAGCCATCCGACCAAGAGGAGCCCCAGTGGAGGCCGGAGTGCTCTCTGCTGCCTTCCCATTTGATATATATATATATATATATATATATATATATATATATATATATATATATATATATATATATTTATATATATACATAGGTGTATTTAAGTGCACTACATGCCTATTTTGGTTTGGATTTGGTTGAACCTGATGTATGCGCAACCTGTTGATGTGGCACAACTTGTTGAAGTGGCGCATCTTGTTGTGTAGTCCCTGAATAAGTGGCGCCCCTTGATTTTTAGCTCCCAATGGGTGGCACAACTTGAATTTTAGCCTCTATAATATATATATATATATATATATATATATATGTATTTAAGTGCACTACATGCCTATTTTGGTTTGGATTTGGTTCGGGTCAAGTTTGGATAAGTTTGGTGCAACCAGGTCTCCTAAAAAGTCAAAAGTCTCTAGAAATATCTAATTAAACCAAATATATGGTTTAAGCCACAACTTGTCTTATCTCCATACAAGGGACATAAATATGAATATGGCATCCCTACCATGGCTAATATGCTAATCATGGCACATGACTACACTAGCCATGTCATATTTCTTAGTCAATATGTATCTCAAAACTCAACCATGAATAAGGCTATATATAAGTAATAAATATTGTTTTAAAATATATAAAAATCAAAAAATCAGTATTTATGCCAAATAAAAAAATTGGAGGTTTTTATCTATACATGGAGAGATCACCATAACCTCAGAGGGACGTAATATGATACAGAAAAACATGTTAAAATAACTAAAAATGTAAATGAACAACTGGGCTTCCTAACCATCTATGTGAAAATGTACTTTGAAGACAATGTTCCATGTAGAGGCTTTCTGAACAAATAGTAAATGTACGGCACACTAGCGCTCGATTGAGTCACTAGTGACATCTAGAGAAAAGTAAATGCACGACACACTAGCACTCGACTAAGTCACTAGCGGAGACTAGAGGAAAACAAATAAAAAGTACCCCTACTTTCTCTCCTTCCTCCACATGCTACTATTCGTGTTTCATCTACAACACGATATCTCTAATAACTGCTAAGTTTTCCAATCATGTATATCTAATAGCAGTTACATCTTATCGTATATCCAATACGTACCGCTGGCTAGTCGATACATAAGTTTGAGATCTATATGAGACTCACAACTCATGTAACACATGTGTCAGGGCCAATGAAGACATACATATGCTTCAAAAACATAAGGTAATCTCATAACTCTAGATCAACATGCATCAAATAAATATAAGTAACGTAAGAATGACAAACACAATCATGTGCACCCAAGTATGACTTAGACGCACATCTAAAACTAAAATAAATAAGTAAATAGTAGAAATAAATAAGTTGAAATAAAAGTACATAATCAGAAATCTTGGCAAGGTATACTTTCATGGAGGTGGTGTGATGGTTTGATGACGTCCATAAGGCAAACATGTTGTTTGCCATCGCTTCGTGGTACTTTGGAGGAGAAGCTTTGAAGGTTGCAAACGAGAATATAAGAAGGAACACCTGAACAGGAATCTCCTAACTACACTTTGTTTTTGTTTTGGGTCGTGGTGATAAAGGGTTGATTCTTTACTCCATTCATGATCTGACGATGAAGGAGAATTGTCTGGCCTTGCTTCACTGGCTAAGGGAGAACGGAAAGAACTCTCTCTGAAATGCTCTGGAACTCTTTAGGAAATAGGAGAAACTGGGGTTTGAATGGAGGAGGCCCCTCCTATTTATAGCTGAAGAGAAGTAACCATACACGCGCTTGTCAATTGCAGGCATGTGTGTCTCTGATTGCCACATGGCACCCTAAAATAGGGTTCAGTTGAAACTACACGCACACTTCATTAATATGGGGTTATAGCTTACTGCCATGTGTCACAGTTGTTGAGATTTTATTGGAGAGGATCTTTAAGCTGCTCAAAACCTGCTCATTGGCGTAACTAGGTCTTTGACACGTGGCACACGTCTAGTTTTACTGCAGCCAATAAGATGCCCACGCATAGAAATTACTGTTCTAGGTGGCGTGTTGTTCATATTGGAATAGATCTATAGGCGTGGGGGTAGAAGCACATGCGCTTGATGGAGACTCAGGGTGACACATGCCTGAGTTTGATCAGGCAGTATGTGCCTGAATTTTATTAGGCGATACGTGCCTGAATTTAATCAAGTGATACACGCCTATCTATAATGTTTCCAAGGAGAATGAACTTTGACGTCTATGTTCATTCCTTTCATAAGAATTGAAGCGTCAAGTCAAAGTCTCGAGAAGTATTAAGCTCATTAAATACAGCCTCGAGAGGAGCAACTGAGATGTGTAGGTAGGATGCAATGGATCAGGCGCATCTGTACTTGAGAGGCACGGGTAGGAGGAGGGGCGCACCTTTAATGAGGCGTGAGTAGCACAAGTAATCATGATCTTGGTCTTTGTGCATTAGTTGTCTTTTGGCACAGAGATCGATACATTCTACTCAAGGCTCGAGGGCATAGGTGTCCTGATGCCTAGGTAAGGCGTGACCAACATGCTACTCTGATGAGGCGTAGGCAGCTTCAAGCCTTGTTGCAGATAAATGAGGTACGAGGTGACTCATGTTTCTGAGGTGCTTGACCCATGCTTCTACAAGACCCCCTTCAAAGTTTTCTAACTTTCAAATAAAGTTAGAAATACTTTGAACATAAATAGGGCATGCGTTTTTAGATGATGTTAGCGCATGAATTTTGGCATAGACCTCATTTTGGCCAGCCTGTCAAATCGGCGTCGAGATAGATGTCTATTGATTTGAATTAATCTTTGGAAAGGCGATAGACGTTTCATCTTCATCTCGAAATACGTGTTTCAAAAACCTATAAATAGGTGTGGACGAAGAAGTGAGACTCTTCCTTTCTCCGTGTTTTTTTTTTCTTTGATTTTCATCTCCCTCGGCTTGCTCGTCTCCTCTTACTCTTCGTCGTCTTCATTTTGCCACGGCACCAAAAGTTGTTACTGCTAAAGGGAAAGAGAAGTCCAAGGTGGTCACCTATGCTTCTGCCAATGAGCCAACTCACCCCGATGTTCGTGATGAAGTTGAGGGCACGATCGCCTCATCGAGCAAACTCACCCCGACTTTATTTTGTTTAGTACGATTACGATCGCTCCTTTGAGACGTGATCGGGTTCCTACTCCTTAATCGTCACGCACTTGTGCCATTTATTTCGAGTAGCTATGCTCCTATCTCGATTGGCTTATACGCTAATCAATTCAAGCGCCTTTGCTTTTGCGGGCGCGTGGAAAAACGAATCGCGCTCCTGATGAGCTACTTGTCGTTCCTTCTTGCAAAAAGTAGTCCATGCGCCTAATCGACCATGCGCCACTTTTTCCACAGGTGCGGATGAAAAATGGTCTTCGCGTCCAATAGGCTACGTGCCATTTCTTTATAGACGTATAAAAAAAATTTATATGCCTAACTTTACATTACGCCCAGGCAGGTGTAAGTGGCACAGTATACACATTGTCTTACACTTTTTATTTTCTAACTTATTTTTCTTTTATCCTCCTCCTTGTAGTGTCTATGGTAGTGCCTCCTATAGGTGAAGTTCTCTTTGCCCTCTACTCTGCCCCCTGGACCTGAACTTTGTTGAGGATCCTACGAAGGCTACTATTAGGGTCGGACAATCGGTGACATGAATGGCCCTCATCGAGGAGCAACCTAATTTTTTCTTAGGGTTTATGCTAAATCTGGGAAATATCCTGAAAGGAGACGGGTCACAGAATTCATATCTGAGATCGCAGTTTCTGTTTGGCGAACCGTGTGACATCCCACGCAGACGATATTTTGAAATTGAAGGACGATTGGTACTTTATATCCAACGGGTTGAAGATGTACCTACCCCTCTCAACTTTTACTTGTCTGTCTTCGCAAAGGGGGATGGACTGGAACTTAATCCCTACTCAACTCGGGTTTTTGGTTGGCCACTTCAAAATGAAGTCCTATTTTGCTTTTATTTTTGAAGCTGTCAGGGATGACCCTTCTTTTTTTTACAAGGGTACTGCATCCTGGCAAGTTCATAGGTTACGCAAAACAAAAGTCCTTGCCTTTCAGTATCCCCACCTTCGCCAACCGGATACAGGAGGCTTATGTTTCTTATCCTTCGGGTGTTTACCGTATTGCAGGATGCGCACATCCTACGAAGGATTAGAAAATCATTACTGAATGGGACCTCACAGATTATGAGGAACTATTAAAGGAATTAGGTTTGTTTTATGCACTAAAAGCTACCCAATATGGGATAAAGGTGAACAAATCCATGTTCCCAGCGCTGCTTGAGATGTACAATCCTGATACGTGCACCTTCTTCACACCCAGCGGGGAGATAGATTCTGCTTTGCATGAGATGCATTATTTTTCAAAGCTTCCCTAGGGCTATCGGTCATATAAGGAGTACACTCCAACCCTAGAGAAAATTGGGGGTCTGGAAGTCAAAGATGCTGAGATGATAGAAGTTTACAAGGAGCTAATGTGTCATCATATGATAACTCACCGCCGTGAGCTCCATAAATCCAATCCCCATACCCATGCTTGGAAGCAGCATGTCTTCATGAAAGGAGAAGTACCTAAGGGAAAGACTGCATTCTGTCTTTGCCAGAATTCATCGGTTGAGGCTATTGCCAAATCCATAGCGGTGATGGAAGAGAGGAATCCTTGCGAGAGTGAAGTCGGAGACCAGAGTGACACTATTTTTTACTCCTTTTATCATGACATTCTTCGAATGTCGTCGGAGGCACGGTTAGCTGTGTATATTATTTTGTAGCTTCGAGATTGTGTAGTTCTCGGCTGTTACGGTTCTCTCGAAAGGCTGAGCCAGAATCTCATCTTTCCTACAATACGGCTTATCTTTGGAGTAAAGTTATCCCTTCTCCCTGCGATGATTTGTAGCCTCTAACAAGTTCTAAGGCAATTTGTAGATAAGGTCCTCATCTACGAGGGAAGTAATGGGGAGTTTGCTCGTCCCGAATTACCTTACCATTACTTGATGGGTTGGTTGCTGCTGCACTGCCCATCTTTAATGAGCCCTAGCATGACGTCTGCCGTTCAACCAGGGGATGCTCTTCTTCATCGTTACCGGCACCAGTCTTGGTTGCAGAAAGAAGTTCTCCTTTGCTGAAGGGCATTGGCATATAAAAGGCTATGAGCCCTTTAAGTTCCCTCTGACATGTAAAGATTTTTGCGAGGTGAACGAGTTGGCGGACATTGGAACATATTTTACTAGTTTGTCGGAGGAGGCATTTGACTGTTTATAATATATCCGGCCATCCCAGTTTGTTTGTCGTGGTCGAAATAAAGTATATCTAGAGCCCTATTTTCTCCTACAGATTAATACCAGTGACTATCTCGAGTATAAAGGCAACTTGCTCGATGGTGCGTGGGCCTGGCAATATTACAATGCTGGTTATACCCAGGCGTATTTAGTGGCCCCTTGGAACGCCGACAATGAATATTGTGTACTCTGCCATGAGTTTTTACTACTTAGGAAACAGTCTAGCTCCCGGCTATAATCGAGAGGAGAGTTTCATAAAGGAGACAAAGTTTTGTCCCCATGCGAAGAGGACCCGAGCCTCCCTTCCAACCAGTAGGGCAGACATAGAGAAAACTCAAGTGCGTTCGTCCCCTCGACAAAATCGGATGGAAAAGGTTACTTCCAGAGTGACTTCCCTAGTGCGGGTCCTAGAACTTTTAATTTCTTTATGGAAATAGGAGAACCTTTGTTGACCATTTTTCTCCTCTTTATGCAGATTGCTCGTGGGAGTACCAGGGCTCCTACGAAAATATTTGCCCCGCCTTCGTCTCCTACCCAGGAGGATGCGGTCGATGCGGCTTCTTTATCCGAAAATGAAGAGAATTTGGATGTAATAACTTCCTTCTTTGATTTTTCGAAGAGGTATATCGATGTTTTGATGGTTTCCTTGAGTAGAGCCCAGGCGAGGGCAGCCTCATCGAGTAAGTTTCTTGTCATGGGTTTTCCTCTTCTTTTTCCATAAAACTTGACATAGATTATATGTTGTAGGGGGGCCGTCAATGCCTGGAATTAGCGTGGTGACCGAACATAAAGGGGGAGCAATCACCACACACCCCGATACCCTACCTAGGAATGTAGCCATAGAGCCCCCTCCTAAAGCCGGCAGTCAGTCCAACCCTGAGGAAAGTAAGGCTGATGTTGGTCCTTCTTCTTTAGCGCCCCCCTTGATGACAAGACTATCGAGGAGGTGGCCTCCCAACAAATCGACGAGGAACCTGTCCTCGAGGTGATCGATCTCTCGAGTACAGAACCAGCATCTCGGGTTTTGACCCTGATTGAAGAAGATTGTGGTATTCCTTTGCGAGAAGTACCAGCAGCGATATCGGCGGCTCAGGTCTCGGAACTGGAGAGTACTTCGCCTCATACGTCTAAGGCGGCTGTCATTCAGAAAGGTTCGATGAAGATTCGCCTCAAGTTACCCCATCGACGGTCTTCTTCTACGTTTGATGCCCTTCCACTATTGGCTTCTACTCCGTCTAGACGATCGGTCGACTGGGGACAGGAGACTCACGAATCTAGTATCTTATGCCAAGGGTACTTTTGACCCCAGGGAAGCTGTCCTCGGCCCTAACTTCGGTCAGGGACCATTCTGGAAAAGTTGTCTCTAGAGGCTTCAAAGGATGTGATTGTGTCTACCCCAAGTGGAGCGAATCCAGCTAAGCGCCAATGACTCCATCTTTGAGTCTTCCAACTTTTTCTGCAGCTATTCCTGCTACAGTCTCTTATTCTACGGGTCCGTCAGCTACACTACCGCTAATAGCACCACTTTCTCTCACAGAGGAGGATGAATATACCGACGTATTCATAGAGGATTTCTATTTCGTCTTGCAAAGAGTGGTAGAAAATGCCTTAGAATGTGGCCGTCCTTTCCTGATAGCCAAGATGGCTGCCCTGAACCAGGTTAAATTAATAAAGGCTAACGAAGGTCAGGCAGCAGTGGCTGATGTGCTCGAGGCAGCAGTTCGAGAGACGGAGGTTCTCCTGGGTGAACTCCAATCTTTGCAGTCCATTGATATTTCTACTCTGATCGCTGAGAAGAGGAGTAAGCTGTTAGAAAATGTCTCCGTGGTAAAGGCATCTTATCATTTTGACCTGGCGTCCTATGATCGAAATCTAGCGGACGCAACCACCAAAGAGATAGAACTTGCGTCTGCCGAGGAATCCATCCTCAACGTACGATAGGGCTTGGCTATGCATAAACGGTCTTTAGGAGCAGATCAAGCGGCTCCAAGAGACGGTGGTTGCCCTTGAGGCAGAAAATCAAGAGAAGATGCAAGAATAATAGCTCATTTGCCAGCAGGTGGAGGACCATGATCGACGCCAGGCTGCTCTGCCAGAGCGCAGGGCCGAGATGGATATTGTTGCCGAAATGCTGGTTGTCCTAGACGATGATATAGTCTTGCACCAACAAGAGGAACGTCAACTTCAGGTCATGGTCTAGAAAAAGATAGAGTTTCTGAAGCAACGTATAAATGAGTTGTGCACTGACATCACTAAGCAGTATTTTTTCTTTTCTTTTTCTTTTTCTTTTTGGGATCTTACTCTCTCCTTTTTGTAGCCTTTGTTCTTGGGGTGATGAATAAAGATAATTTCCTTTTTTGCTTGTTTCATTTTTTTGTTCTCACACTTCATGTTGTGTTCGTAAAATTGGCATATATTGCCTTCCTGGAGGTAATATAGGTGATACTTAGCATTCAGTGATAGTGAATAGAGGTCACAGTTACCGGAGGACAAGAATGTTTGTTCAGAGATAATTTAGACATGACAAACAGAGGATTCTAGATAGGTAACTTACTCAGGAGTTTAAAAGAACATGGTAAAAAACATAAGAACAACTCAAAGGTAAAATAGATATGTTTCTTCATCTAAGAATCCTTATTGTGGAGTTATCACGGCTAATGCATCTAGGACTAGACGTGGATGATAAGTTAGAATGATGATTTTGTCAACAAAGGTGATATAGACATGTCGAAAAAAATGTTCCAAGAGGTATGAATATATACTCAGAGATAATTTAGACATGATAGACATTCAAGTACAGGTGTGATAGGGACAAGTGTGGGACTGAAGGTTACACTTAGAGATGCTTTCAATCCCATCCTTGTTCAAACATAGTATTGAAGGACTTGCCATTAATAAGCATCATCAACAAGTCTCTTCTAGGATTTTTTAGCCGATACGACAGTTTCCACAACTAGATCTGGTCTATGGATGTTATATTCAGTGATAAAGTTTTTCGGAATGCTTCTCCGATACTGACATCGGAGTCATAGGAAGAGTCCGAAGAATATGAGTACGTTTCTTCCTTGGATGGTAAAATTTTAGGAGACTTGGATTAGGAATACCCTAGACCACACCTGCTCTTGTGGTAATATTGGTTAGACTCTCCCTTGGGGATATTAACCTTGACCGACAAGTGGTGATCCTTACCGTAGTTAAGGCCTATATTGCTATTCAAATCATACCCCGTCTTTTGAATGATACGTCAGGCTTGAGGAGTGTAGTGGTGAGTCTATACCGTACCGATTTTAAGTTCTGACTCATAAAGGATATGGGTCCGAGAGCCTTCTACTAGACCGAAGGTAATGGGCTTCTCTTCCTTCTTTCTGGCTGGCACTATGAAATATGTGTTGCGTATCGGGAGCACTAGGCTCAGAGAGTAAGCGGACGTGATTTATGTTTATAGCGACAACATCAGATTTTGCTCAAAGGAATATGCAATAAGAGAACAAAAGTAATCCGAAGGCATCCCTTTTATTGAAAAAATAGGACATATTGTCCTCCAGAACTACATTATCAAATATAAAAAATAAGGTACAACAATGTCCTTAAGATTACTACCCCCAGTATCTACGGTTGGCGGGACCGAAGAGGGAAGAGGCGGACTACACATCTATACTATAAGGATCTTAGTTGAGGTATTTTTTCTTTATGGTTGTTTTTCTTTCAACCAGACCACTAACAGAGCTGGAGCTTTCGTCGGAGGCTTGGCCGTTAGTGCTGTAGGGCATTTTTTTAATTTTACTTTGATAGGCCCTTCGGAGGGCATCCGAGCTTCTGCCTCATTATTAGCGTCCTCTCCTGAGTCTTTTTTTATGATTCTTCCAAAATGTACGAGATTCCACGTAGTAAACTTTAACCCCTTTGAAGGGATCCATGTCCGTGAACTCAGTTTTTACTACACTATCGCTATTAACATATTTGATGCAATGGTGTAGGGTGGACGACACGATCATGTGTTCAAGTTTCCACGGTCTCCCCAGTAAGGCGTTATAGCAGGCGTCTGCGTCAATGACATAGCAAGTTGCCTCAGTCATCATATCGCCAATTTTGATTTTTAGGCAGCTTTTCCCCTGTGGACAACTTTTGTCGTTATTGAAGCTACTAATAGTGGTCTGGGTTAGAGACAGCCAATGCATCGAAATCCCCAGAGTATACGGTAAGTGATGGAGAACGACGTTTATAGATGATCTAGGGTCGATGTGCATGCGATCGACCTTGATAGCACCGACATATCATGTACAATATAAGGTTCTAGCGTGCCTATTGTTCTTTAGCAGCATGTCCGACTACGAAAATGTGATGCTCGGAATGGTTTCCATCATGCTGTGACATTGAGGACATGTAGTAGGGTCCTCTTTCGGCTGTTGTATTTGTCCTAAATAGGCCTCGGCGTACTGGAATGCCTCACTCAGAGCTTCTCGAGTCTTCATGGAGAGGCGAAGAAGCTCGAATAACAACAATCTAGCTGGAGTGTTGGCCAGTTACACCAAGATGTTGATATTATAGGGCCTATCCAGCCCCATTGTCGTTTTTATTCTGAGGGGCTTGTCAAAATGCCCATCATTCTGTTTCTGTTTATCCGTTGCAGGCGGTTGGGATAAGCCAGGTTCGGATGAGCTGGGATTTACAGAGGTTGAAGCCGGCGATGTCTCTTTTCCAAGGGTCTGGTCATAGTCGCGTGAGTAATCCAGACCATTCTTTATTACTTTTGTCCTTTCTTCATTGGGCATGGAGGATACTGTATTTCATAATTTGCCATTTTTTCCTTTAGCCTTGGCAGCAGAACGTGTGATAGGTCGGGTTAGGTCGTCGGTAAGGTCAGGGTGCACCCACATAACCTCTCATCAAGGTGTTTTGATAGGTAGTAGCCCAAATGATTGAGCAGCTGGGAGGTTAATGACCTCCATAGTTGTTTTTGGGATCAGGACGACCCCATCTTGTACCTCCATCGGCAGGAGATTGTCGAATTGGAGGGTCACCATATTGGCAGAGACCATCTTTTCTTCAAAGTCCAGTAAAAGAACATTGGCGTCGACCAATCTTTCTATATGGTTCTTCAGGATGTAGCAATCCCAAGTCGCGTAGTTGACGTATCGATAATAGTGACAATACTTGGGATCATCCACCTTGTCTACCTCATCAGGACGTCGGAGAAGGGGAAGTTAGAGCTTTTCACCCTCGAGGAGTATATTGAGTAACTGTAATGCGTCCTCATCCTTGAAAGAGTAGTTCCCCTTTTGTATTGGGGGTCTATCGGACTTCTGAGTAAGAGTCATACCCCGACTGAGGCTCGCGATCATGACCTGCTTTGCTTTGAGTTCCAAATCATTATTGTTGGAAGTCCCGATTGATCTCTTATATTTCTCATTAGGGAAGCTCATTCCCAACAAATGAGCCTCATTGGCTTTCCTTTCGACGTTATCGACGTTAATAATGAACGTAGTCCAGTCTGTGTGACTGTAGGAATTAGTCCAGAGTTTCGTATAGGTAATAAGCCTTTTCGAGAAGTGTCCATCAAAACTAATTCGGGAACGCCTAGCGGTAATCTCAGTGCAGCTTGCCAAAACCGTTCTGTAGTCCCGAGCAGACTCCTTGTCCTTCTGAGTGGTGTCCAACAAAGTGGACATTTTCATGTCCATTCTCGGTTCATAGAATCAGGACAGGAACTGGTGTTGAAGATCGTCGAAGGTCGATACGCAGTTGTCTGGTAGACTGTAAAACCACCCGTAAGCGACTCCTTTCAAGGCACCAACAAACAGATTTGCGAGGAGAGCATCGTCTTTTGTTAGATGCCCCGTTATACTTCCAAAATGATTCAGATATTGACAGGAAGATCCTCTTTCGTCGAAGGGAATAATGGACCAAGGCTTGTATTTAGGAGGATAGACCACCTTATTCCATTCAACATGAAAATGTTGACTAAGTCCCATTTTTTTGCCGCGATTCTTGTTTATCTTTTGCATCAGCACTTGCTCGGAGATCTCGGATGGCTTCGATAACTTCTTTCGATGTTGTTGGCGTAGATTCTTGCGACAATATATGGTTACTGACAGCAGGCAGTAATACTGCATGATTACTTGTAGTCGGATGATTTGGAGCATTGGATTCCCTGTTATTCCCCGACTTCAGAGCTTGAACCTGCGGTTGCGACGTAGTTTCGTCCGCTTTTAATTTTGAGACGGTCTTTGTCAGGAGAGCCAAGCTAGAGTTCATAGTTTGCACCATTTATTCGATAATATCAAAGCGTCGGTTGTCCTGGGATCTCTGTTCATCAATTGCCACGTGTGACGGCATGGCACGGGTGCGAGTGGATTGCTTGCTTTCTGTCCCTGACTCCTATGCTTCGTTGTCGGTGGTGTAAGCAACCATCTGGAAGTAATCATAAATTTCAAGGTTCTGATCGTCCTCGGTCCCTGAGGCTTCAAAGGTATACTGGGGATGGGTACCCCCGGTGCCTTCTCCTTCGGTTCCATGTGAATCAATATCCCTTTGGAACGTACGGTTGAAGTGTAGTACCAGGAATTGGCGACCCCCAACGTCTTGGGCGTACCGAGGGCCGGCACCCCCAACTTAGTTAGTATCAGGTATGGGACACTGACTACCCCCAGCTTTCGGGGCTTCGGGCAAGAGTTTAGATTTGTAACGGGTGCTATGGAACACCCCGGTGTTGGGCATAGCCAACTTGCTGCTCTTGAGTCGATTCTTCGACGTACTGACAGAAAGATTGGAGTTCTTTTTGTCCAGAAGGGAACTCCTTATAGCATGGCATAAGGTGAAGAGTGGCTCCTCCTTGTCATCTGATCGTATCAGTTCGCCGAGATACTATCGGCCGGATATGGTAGACTGTATCCGTTGAAACACGAACTATCTTTTCTGGACTGCTGCTAATTTTGCACAGCAGTAGTTGATGACTATACTAGCACACGTGTGCCCAACTAAAGGTGTTTCGTATGCAATATCTGCAGTTATTCCTTTAACATTGCATTTGTCAATAATTACGTGACGTAGACCGTGAGAAGGAAGATTCACTTTTATGCCCTCTTCAAGCCCCCGGGTAGACCAAGTGTTGTGGCATGTAAATGGATGTATTTCTGAACCCAGTCCCTATGCATACAACATATTTGGGCATCTAGGGGACTCTGAGGATTGGTCTAGTCCTAGCGCCAAGGCGCATGGGCAGGACCTATAAATTTCCCATCAGGGGCACATGTTACAGTCAGAGGTGCACGTCTCTTGCCAACTACTTGGTAATTATGGCACGGGTAGTGCATATAGATCACGCCGACTTGAGCCTGCAATATGTAGAACCTTCGTCTTGGGCTCTTTCACGCGCTCGGGGCCCATAATCACCCAAATGGTCCCAGGCTTTGAATTTGCCTTGGGTCGAATTGTTCATACACCAATTGGCAGGTACATATTCCTTTTGCAGCACTTCCCTCTCGGAACGAACGTTGCACTTCCCAGAGTCACACGCCTGAGAAGGAACAGAGAGTGATGTCGCCTGCGCGCCAGGCGAAAGTTGTACTAGTGCGTGCCACTCTACTTTAGCAAGTTTGGGTAGGCTATACAAGCCTTAGGCACCTACGCCTTCTTCATTTTCTTAGGCTTCGACAGCCTAGGGGAAGGACATACACTATCCTCCGAGAGCATTTTTTCAAAGGACGATTGGTCAAACTTAACGACCAACGTCTTTGCCGTGGTCTGAGCATAGCCTTGTCAGATTGCATCACAACTTTCTCATCGGAGGAAAAAGACATCCCCACCAGAGTCGCCATCTTATTTGCCATCGCTTCATGGTGCTTTGGAGGAGAGCATCGAAGGTTACAAACGAGAATGTAAGAAGAAACTACTGAAAATAATCTCCTAATTAGATATTATTATTTTTCTGGATCGTGATGATAGAGGGTTCATTTTTTATTCTGTTGACGATCTGACGATAAGGAAGAACTACCGGGCCTTGCTTCACTGGCTAAGGGGGAATAGCAAGAATTGTCTCGGGAATGCTCAGGAACTCGAGGAAAGGGAGGAAATTGGGGGTTTGAATGGAGGAGCCCCCCTATTTATAGCTGAGGAGAAAAAACCATATACGTGACTGTCAGTGGCAGGCGTGTGTGTCACTGATTGCCACGTGGCACCCTAAAACAGGGTTCAGCTGTAACTACATGCACATTTCACTGATGTGGGGTGTGCCAAAATTGTTGATTTTTTATTGGAGAGGATCTTTGAGCTGCTCAGAACCCGCTCCTTGGCGTGACTAGGTCTTCGACATATGGCTAGCGCTTAGTTCCACTACAGCCAATAAGATGCCCACGCTTAGGAATCATTGTCATAGGTGGTGCGTTGTTCATATTGGGAGAGAACTATAGGCGTGGGGGTAGAAGCACACGCGCTTGGAGGGAGACTTAGGGCGGCACACGCCTAAGTTTGATCAAGCAGCACGCGCCTGAATTTAATCAAGCAATACGCGCCTGTCTACACTGTTTCCAAGGAGGATGAACTTCGACTTTTGTATTCATTCCTTGTACGTGAATTTAAGCGTTGAGTTGAAGTCTCGAAAGGAGTTAAGCTCATTAAATGCAGCCTCGGGGAGAGCAACTGAGAGGCGTAGGTGGGATGCAATGGATCAGGCGTGCCTCTACTAGTGACACACGGGTAGGAGGAGGGGCATGAGTTTACAAGGCGTGCGTAGCCCAAGTAATAATGATCTTGGTCTCTGTGTCTTAGCTATCTCTTGGCATAGAGATTGAGGCGTTCTGTTCAAGGCTCGAGAGCATAGGTGTCATGATGCCTAGGTGAGGCGTGACCAACTTGCTGCTCTGATAAGGCGTGGGCAGCTCCACGCCTATTGGTGACAAATTTGGCGCAGGGTTACTCCTCTTTCTAAGGTGCGTAACCCGTGCTTCTATACATGTCAAGTCAATGAAAGCAGCAAAGGTGGAACCTTCACGAACGAATTCGAATGCTGAAACAACCATCACCAATATTCTTGGAATGAGCAAGAAAGCAAAAATAGACAATCCATAAGTCCAATTTTGGACACAGTGTCTGACCAAAAAATGTGCCAAACATAAAAGGTGTCTAAAATCAACAAGCTATATATATTTAAAAGTCCAGAATGATGATAAGAATGTAGGAACGAAATCGTAAAGCAGAATACTCTAGAGGGGGGTGAATAGAGTAGGCAGCAAAATATTGCTAATTAAAAGCTTGTTAGCAGTTAGATCATAGATATAATAATAATCATAAAATATAAATGACAGAATTTAAATGTGATCAGAACGCAAACGCAAGGACAGCGATGTATACTGGTTTCCCTCTGTTGAAGACTAGTCCAGTCGGTAGAACTCTTGCTACCAGTTGAATCCACTATTTGCAAAACCGCAAGTTTTCTTACGAAGTCCTTGCAACTTCTACAACGCGAACTTTGATACGAAGAACTCGTCCAACATCAATTGTGAAGAGGTATTCTTCTATCAAGCCTTCTGATTACAATCACTCAGAAACTTCTAGACCGCACCGCACTAGTAAATCGACTAGAGGATTGTAACTAGCTTGGGATCTGAAAATTAAAGCTCGAGAAAAACTCTTTGGAAGACAGTAGTCTTTAAATAGAGAGAAGATTGAAAGTGAATGAGCGAGTTAAAATGATCGAATTCTTCTCTATTTATATGAGTTCCAAAGACAATTCTGGCAGAATTCGGGCAGAATTCGGGTAGAACTCGAAAAGCAAATCTCGGTCAAATCCGCAACTGCAGGAGGACCAAGTTCCAAGGAATTCAAAAATCAAAATGGCCACTAACCGAACTCTGGCCGACTTCTGTCAGGGTTTGGTTAGGGTTTTTCAAAATAGATTTTGGAGAATTTTGAAAACCTTTTTGGAGCTTTTGTAAATACGAATGTTTTTCAAAACTGAGAACATTTTAAAAACATTTTGAAATCATTTTAGAATAGCCTATTTGCCAGTACGACTTGGTGTACAATGTATTTCTAGACTCAATAAAATAAAAGATTACATTGCTCAAAGAAATACAGACTCGAACAGACAAACAACGCTTCATTCTTGAACTGAATAGATAGCCGTTCTTGATCATGTCCAAGAGTCCGAGATATCCTGACTAGCTCCATATATCGAGACAGAGTTTGATCAATTATTAAAATCAGTTTGACCATATGACCAATGGGCCAACAATCTCCCCTATTTTGATAATTGACAAACTATGAATGATATAACATCTTTTGAGATAAGATACCACAAAAATTGTTCAAAATTGTTCAATCCCTGTATTATTCTCAAAACAAAATGTTAGATCCATTTTCTCCCCCATTGTCACTTAGCAAAATAATTGCAAAGAAATAGGCTCCCCCGCAATTAATGCATAAGCTGCAACAGTGAAGTTTATAATATAGAAGCAGATAAAGATGCTATAAAGAATAAATAAACTGATATGAAAGATAAACTATGCATCCCATAAAAATAAAATGATGTTCAATAGACATCAAGAAATATCCAGTACAAGTCCTAAAAAAATGATAATAAAAGCTAAAAAGAAAAAAACTTAGAATGTCGGAGCATTTCCAAGTATACAGTAGACAATAACTAAGTCGCAAAATCAGCTAATACTTCATCATCACATCTCCTCATCATCCTCATCATCATCATCAGCAACATGACCGACATGTCCAGAAGGACCAGCTCCAGAAGTGCCAGCTCCAGAAGGGTGTGGAGTAGCACCAGAACTGCGATACCAATCATAAACGTTACCGGGCTGAAAGTAGGCATGAACAGCCTCATCCTCACAGCGGTAACCAAAAAAGGCTGGATCTCTAGGAATAGAACCGGCAGAATGTCCAGTCTGAGCAAATCGGAGATTAGCTAGAGAATTTGGTATTGCCTGATAACGAGTGACATCGCGGAACTCACGTTCGTGGGCCTTATCCGTCATCGAGACGTGCAAATCAGAAAGATACTGGTGTTTGCCATCAAAGGTCATAGCATACTGCTGAGTAGGTGGAGGAGGTGGAGCAGTAGAAAGAGCAGCAGCAGTCATACTACGACAAGATAGCTTAAGAAACTTGGGCTCAGGGTCTTGAGTACAAGTTGACAGATCAATATCAAAACGCTGGAAGATGCGTAGAAGAATCATTGCATAAGAGAGATTTCTATCTCTTGCACGACAACGTCCTATCATCTGGATAATAGTCTTAGGGGCAGAAAAAGGAATCCCCTTAAGAATATGATACATAGCAGACAGCTCAAGTGATGTGACATCATCCTTTGAAGTAGACTTCGGAAGGAGAGTGGAGTAGATGATGCGATGCAATTCATAACTAAACAAGTTCAAGTTATTGGCCTTGAACTTTCCAGAGCGAACTTGATCAGGGGCACAGAGTTCAGCTTTGAAACTAGCAAGTGTCGTGCCGTCGGAGAAATCAAATTCAGTGATATCATCAAGCAGTGCACCTTCGTTAGAAATACCAAGGATTTCTGCTAAGAGGACATCATTGAACTCGATATCTAGTCTGCCAACACGAGTACATACGTCAAACGTGTTTAGTACGATATTGCAATAGAAAAGTCTAATGCCATTAGTAGCTACCGAAAAACAAAGTTTAGCAAAGTGTTGTAACCCTAATGCCTCAAAATAAGGGTGGTGATCTGAAAACACAGTCCATTTGATAGGAGCGCCTGTGCATATGGATCTCATAGAAAAGTCTCTATACCACATAAGGGCTTGATCTAGGGTTTGAAAATAAAACCCATCGAACGCGCCATCGCTCGATTGAACTGGTGAAAAGAGAGAATCCGTGTGTGGATTTGAAGATGGTCCTTCCTCACTAGGATTGGTCGTCTTCTTCCTCTTGAAGGGGTTGAATCCCTTAGGCATTGTGCAAATAAAGTAAATATGCACAAATTTGAAAGGAGGAGAAATACGGAGTTATACCTTCCGAGATTCAAGTATGCTGTAGAGGACAACGATCTCCGTACGAATCCAAAATTTGGATGGATTTCACCACGTAGATTGGGTGAAACGAAGTGGTGAAGAACTAGGGTTTGGAGAGCTTCGCACGGCTGCTGTTGCTGTGGAAGAGGTTTTAGAAGTAATAAAGAAGAAGAGTCTCTCGGGTTCTGGTTATATAACCAGATACCACTAACCGAACTCGGGCCGAATTCGGTCCGAACTCTGGCCGAATTCGCCTAGGGGTTCTGTTAGTTGGTTTGGGCCACTTTCTTTTTCATTGACTCATTTCAAAAATTTAATTCAAAGATTAGTAATTTCAACCTTCAATTAATATAATTAATTTTATTTTATAGATTAAATTTTGTTACACAGTGACTGTCTCAGATTAGGTGTAGGAGTACTGTCCCAGCTGGCGGAGGTTCACCGGGGAACGCTTACATACCGCTTCGCTTCAACCGTCGTTGTGGTGACAGACAGACTCTTTATTGGCTTGTCTCTAACACAGTTTTTGTGTATTGAAATATAATCATAAAACAAAATTAATTAACATTATTGACGTCTAAAATTCCTAATTCTCGACGTAAATAATTGAAACGATCTTCTGCTAGAAGTTTTGTGAAGATGTCAGCTAATTGATTCTCAGTGTCTATGTATACAAGGTCAATATCTCCATTCTGATGATGATCTCTAAGAAAATGATGTCGGATCTCGATATGCTTAGTACGAGAGTGACATACTGGATTCTTAGTCAAATTAATTGTGCTTGTGTTGTCACAGAAAATGGAAATGTGTATGAAAAATAAATCATAGTCTTCCAAGGTTTGTTTCATCCACAAAATCTGAGCACAACAATGGCCTGCGGCGATATACTCAGCCTCTGTTGTTGATAGGGCTACAGAATTTTGCTTTTTACTAAACCATGAAACTAAAGCCTTGCCTAAGAAATGACATGTGCCGCTGGTACTTTTTCTATCAACTTTGCATCCAGCAAAATCTACATCCGAGTAACCAATAAGGTCAAAGGACTTGGTTTTGGGATACCATAAGCCAACAGAAGAAGTAACCTTAAGGTATCGAAAGATACGCTTAACTGTGCACAGATGTGCTTCCTTTGGATTAGCTTGAAAACGTGCACACAGGCAAACACTAAACATAATATCTGGACGACTAGCAGTTAAATAAAGTAAACTACCGATCATACCTCGATACTTACGTGTGTCGACAGGCTTGCCTTGTTCATCAATATCAAGCTTTGTTGAAGTTGCCATCGGAGTGCCAATAGGTTTGACATTGTCCAGTTCAAACTTCTTTAGCAAATCTTTTGTGTACTTGGCTTGATTTATGAATGTCCCATTGTCAGTTTGTTTGATTTGCAGTCCGAGAAAGAATTTCAGCTCTCCCATCATGCTCATCTCAAACTCATTCTGTATACACTTAGAGAATTCTTGACAAAGAGATTCATCAATAGATCCAAATATAATATCATCTACATAGACTTGAATCAAAAGAATATTATTATTCAAAGACTTTATAAACAAAGTAGTTTCAACCTTTCCCTTTGAAAAACCGTTATCAAGTAGAAAAGAGCTTAGAAGATCATACCAAGCACGAGGGGCTTGTTTCAAACCGTATAAAGCTTTCTTCAACTTGAAAACATGATCAGGGTTTTTAAAATCTATGAAACCTGGAGGTTGTGCTACAAAAACTTCTTCTTTGATAAAACCATTTAGAAATGCACTCTTGACATCCATTTGAAATAATTTAAAATTATGAAAACATGAAAATGCACATAACATGCGAATGGATTCTAATCTCGTAACTGGGGCATAAGTCTCATCGTAGTCGATACCTTCTTCCTGATTATATCCTTGAGCTACGAGTCGAGCCTTGTTACGAGTCACTAAACCATTCTCACTAAGTTTATTTCGGAATACCCAACGGGTGCCAATGACCGGATGATCAATAGGTCTGGGAACAAGTTCCCAAACTTGATTCCGTTTAAATTGGTTTAATTTCTCATGCATAGCATCTAACCAAAAATGATCACTACAGGCTTCATCAAAGGTTTTGGGTTCTAGCTGTGAAATAAATGCAACACTAGAAACAATATCTCTACTGGATGTACGAGTACTTACACCTTTGGTAATATCACCAATTACCAAATCTTTTGGATGATCAGCCGTAAATTTCAATCTTTTTGGCAGACTCCGAAGGTAGCTGCTTCCGGGTTCGTCTCTTGGAGAATCAGCTGGTGTTGAGCTTGGTACAGTTAGATCTTCGTCATTGTCATCGATAGTCATTTGATTCAATTCATCAAAGGTGACATTGATTGATTCTTCGATGATCTTAGTTCGTTTGTTGAAGACTCTGTATCCTTTGCTCTTGCCCGCATAACCTAAAAATATACCTTCATCGGCCTTTTCGTCAAACTTTCCCAAATTATCTTTAGTATTAAGAATAAAATATTTACAACCAAATATTCTAAAATATGAAACTGATGGAATTCTATCAAACCATAACTCAAATGGAGTCTTCTTCGATTTGGGTCGAATTAGAACTCTATTGAGAACAAAACAAGCTGTATTGACAGCTTCAGCCTAGAAATATTTGGGTAGACTAAACTGGTTTAACATTACTCCGGCCATTTCGGATAGAGTTCTGTTCTTACGTTCCACAACTCCATTTTGTTGTAGAGTCCTAGGGCAGGAGAACTCGTGTACAAAATCGTGTGTGTCACAAAATTGCTCAAACTCTGCATTCTTGAATTTGCCACCATGATCGCTTCTAATACGAGTGATCATGTAACCCATTTCATTCTGTACTTTCTTACAAAAGGTGACAAATTCGGATAATGCATCATTCTTGTATGTCAAAAAGTATACCCACGTGTATCTAGAGTAATCATCTACAATTACAAAAGTAAATAACTTACCTCCGAGGCTAGCAACTCTGCTAGGACCAAATAAGTCCATATGTAGTAATTGTAGAGGTCTAGTAGTACATACAGCGTTTACTGACTTGAAAGAGGATCGAGTAGCTTTGTTCTTTTCACATTGACTGCATACCGCATCCTTCTTGAATGTAATGTCCGGTAAACCACGTACTAGCTTCTTTATGGATAATCTGGAAATAGTATCCATATATGCATGACCGAGTCTCAAACGCCACAGATGACTCTCAATGCTTTTAGCCATTAAACATCTACCTGAAATGTTAGTATCTTCCAACAAATAGAAAACATATATATTGTCTTTTCTAATACCTTCAAATATAGTATTACCAGTTGAACTATCAATAATAGTACATTTGTCTTTTACGAAGGTAATACCATAACCGTGATCAGCTAAATGGCTTATGCTGAGCAGATTATGTTTTAACTCAGTAACAAGACAAACATCTTTAATCACTGGATAGGGAGCTTTACCAATATCACCAATATCGATTATATACCCTTTTAAATTATTGCCGAAGGAGACGTATCCTTCTTTATTCCTCTTCGACAGTGTTGCAAATAATGTAGCGTCATCGGTCATATGCCGTGAACAACCGCTGTCGAGGATCTATTTGCTTCTAGCATGTGAAGGGTGTCCCACCTACAAAACAATTTGCAGATGAAACTATTGGTACCCATTTCTTGTAGGGTCCTGACTGGTTAGCTTTCGGTATCCATGCATAAATATTTAAATCTACTAGCTTTTTGATTCTACATGCAGAAGATATATGACCAATGAGGCCACAATAATGACATTTAGCATGTTGAGTATTGAAAGCTGAGTGATGTGCATGGTTGGTAGGTTTAGGTTTTCTAGTATAGAAGAAAGCATGCCTATTATCTTGTTTGGGCATAACCTTTTTAGGCAAAGGTTTGATAGGGTTAGGTCTGACAGTGTTTGGTTTGGGAATGTTCCGATTATTCGGTAAATGACACGTGTTAGGGTAGGAAGCAGCAGTCTCAGGCTATTTTCCTAACCTAATTTCCAATCTTTTGGAAGTGTCATATAACTTAGTATAGTCAGAAGTGAGTGCTTCCATTCTGACTTGTGCACTTTGAAGACTTTTCTTCTCTTTAGAAAGTTCTTCTTTCAGTTGGTCAATAACCTTGTCTTTTTCTTCGGATGCCTTGGTAGTCTCGTGTAATAAGAGCTTAATAGAAGAAATCTCACCAGACTCACTAACATTATCTTTAATCTCAGCTAGTAGGTCGGTAAGTCTTCCTATTTCACCTTTGTACTCTTTGAGTACCTTCTTAGAGGTCTGATATTTGCTACGCAGTTTCCTGTAATCACTTATCAGTTCACTGAAGGCTTCTCCTAATTGCTCAAAGGTGAAGTCATCATATGTATCAACTATAGGTTCAGAGAGTACCTGATCGGATGCCATAAAGCATACATTTGCAGCGTCTTCTGATTGTTCATCTTCTGAGTCGCTAGCTTCACTTTCATGCCATATGCTGGTGTTGGCATACTTTCGAGATGTTGATCTCTTCAGGTTCCCTTTCTCGTATCTGTTGCTTTTTTTGCTTGTTGATGTATTTGTAGGACAGTCCTTCTTCATGTGTCCTTTCTTCTTGCAGCCGTAGCAGACAGCATCATCTTGATACCAGTTGTTGCTGCTATTGTTTTCTTTGACTTTCTTCTTATATCTCATGAATCTTTTGAATTTCCTTGTTAGGAGTGCTTGATCTTCAGCATCAGATTCACTACTGTCTGAATCACCTTCAGCAGCTTTTCTGTGCTGAGCCTTAAAAGCGATCGTCTTCTCCTTTGGTGCAGGCTCTTCAAAGTCTTGTAGCTCTAGTTCATGAGTGAGTAGCTTAGCCATGAGTACTTCAAGTGTCATGGTAGTGAGGTTGTTTCCTTCAATGATTGCAGTAGCCTTCGGAATCCAGTTCTTTGTAAGTGCTCGCAGGAGTTTGCGAATCTTTTCATGGTTACTATAATCTTTGCCTAGGGAGGACAAAGGATTTACAATATCCAAGAATCTTTCGAACATCTGAGTAACTGTTTCGTTGGGCTTCATCTTGAACACCTCATACTCTTGAGTAAGTCTGCTGGCCTTTGATTCTTTGACTTGAGTTGTTCCCTCATGTGTGACTTCAAGAAGTTTCTATACTTCATTTGCAGTTGTGCAGATAGACACCCTGTTAAATTTAGTTCTGTATAAAGCACAAAATAAAGCGTTAATAGCACGTGCGTCAAGACTGGCCTTTTTTTTTCTTCCTCTGTATATCTGTTATGGGGTTTTTCAGTTAAAACTCCATCAACATTTATACGAGGTGGCTTTTGATAACCATCAATAACAATAGACCGTAAATCAAAGTCAAGAGATTTCAAGAAGAAACTCATCCGTGTTTTCCAATTGGTATAATTTGTACCATCAAACAGTGGAGGTCTGTTTGTAGCCTGGCCTTCACTTGTGAATTTCACAGTTGCCATATGTTGTGCTGTGATCTATATAACAATTAATTAAATGAATAAATAATTGTAATATTACCTTACTTTACCTGTAACACCCGCTCTGATACCAATTGTAGGAACAAAATCGTAAAGCAGAATACTCTAGAGGGGGAGATAAATAGAGTAGGCAGCGAAATATTGCTAATTAAAAGCTTGTTAGCAGTTAGATCACAGATATAATAATAATCACAAAAAGTCAATGACAGAATTTAAAAGTGATCAGAAGGCAAACGCAAAGACAGCAATATATACTGGTTTCCCTCTGTTGAGGACTAGTCCAGTCGGTAGAACTCTTGCTACCAGTTGAATCCACTATTTGCAAAACCATAAGTTTTCTTACGAAGTCCTTGCAACTTCTACAACGCGAGCTTTGATACAAAGAACTCGTCCAACTTCAATTGTGAAGAGGTATTCTTCTATCAAGCCTTCTGATTACAATCACTCAGAAACTTCTAGACCGCACCGCACTGGTAAATCGACTAGAGGATTGTAACTGGCTTGGAATCTAAAAATTAAAGCTCGAGAAAAACTCTTTAGAAGATAGTAGGCTTTAAATAGAGAGAAGATTGAAAGTGAATGAGCGAGTTAAAATGACCAAAATCCTTCTCTATTTATAGGAGTTCCAAAGACAGAATTCTGGCAGAATTCGGGCATAATTCGGGCAGAACTCGATGAGCAAATCTCGGTCAAATCCGCAACTGCAGGAGGACCAAGTTCCAAGGAATTCAAAAATCAAAATAGCCACTAACCGAACTCTGGCCGAACTCTGGCCGAGTTCTGTCAGGGTTTGGTTAGGGTTTTTCAAAATAGATTTTGGAGAATTTTGAAAACCTTTTTGGAGCTTTTGTAAATACGAATGTTTTTCAAAACTAAGGACATTTTAAAAACATTTTGAAATCATTTTGGAATAGCCTATTTGCCAGTACGACTCGGTGTACAATGTATTTCTAGACTCAATAAAATAAAAGATTACATTGCTCAAAGAAATACAGACTCGAACAGGCAAACAACGCTTCGATCTTGAACTGAGTAGATAGCCGTTCTTGATCATGTCCAAGAGTCCGAGATATCCTAACTAGCTCCATATATCGAGACAAAGTTTGATCAATTATTAAAATTAGTTTGACCATATGACCAATGGGCCAACAAAGAACTCATTGGTTTGTCCTTATTTGGATTTCGATGAGCCGATCATAAAATTGCCCATCGAACCTGATCGTAGGCCCACGGAATGGCAATCTGATCAATTATCCCAGAATCGGACCAAGCTTGGGTCACAGGACCAATATAACACTGCGAATCCAATCGCACATATTGATGTGATAAGCATGCACAAAGTAATTAAGAAATTTTAGAAAAGGCTGATACGGTTAATTTTGACTGATACAGCTCAAAATTGTCGTGCACACACAACTAATGCAAATTTTGTCAAACCTACACATGCTTGAAGGTCGTATGCACCTTTAGATGCAATCGGTTCACGATATAGTTGTCCGTTTTGTCGGGACGGACCCCCTAACGAAGTTTTTAAAGTTTTTGAAAATAGATTTACGTTGATTTTCAAACTAATTTTTATAGAGACTTAATCGAAATTAACCCAAACTAATTATAGTGTTTTAATCTTGGTTATGTTGCTACAAGTAGATTGAATTGGATTTAAAAACAACTAATATTATGTTCATAATTCACATTCCAAAATTAGGGTTGGGACTGATATGGTTTTGTTACAAATTTCTAAAAAACCAAGTTTTTAGTTATTTTTATGGGAAAGTTTTAGGAAAATTAAAGCTATCCAATTAAAACTACTTGAAGGGTTTTCAAGATGTATATATTGGGTACGCACTTGAGAAATTGGCTTATGAAACGGTCAGCTATGTCGACTTAATCCACCTTGAAGGGGATGTTCTGCGCTGATGTTGATGTTGTTACTGTCTGCGACTAAAGCGGTCGTGGCCGTCGTCCGGTACAACTGCAACTTAGACACATCGGTCGGTAGGTGATAGAGAGTGTGTGGGGAGTAGGGGAAGGGTCCTGAATGGTTACAAGACTAGGGCTTTCTATATATTTTTATTAAAAAACTCGAGATGGGTTCGATATATATATGTGTAGTTTAAATTCAATTTTTGATCGAATAATAATCTCGTTTTTTATTAGGATTTTGTTAAAAAGAAATATATTTAATGAGGGTTAGGTTAGGAAAGATTTGATTAGATTAGAGTTAGTTTTGAAAGCGATTTAATCATACAAAAATTTAAAAAATTACCTGTGTTCCGTTCAGGAAGGAGGCAGAGGAACAGTACCTTCAGGCATTGTTCATTCCTTGTTTAACTTTTTTTTCTTATAAAAAATCTTGCATAGATAATAAAATATAGAAAAAAGTGTTTAAATTTTTTAAAAAATCATTCCTATATATTCATTTATTTTAAAAACTGAATACATCTTTTCTCCTATATGACTATTTTCATAATAATATTTATAAAATTTTAATGATAATAAAATCTATGTTCGATATATTTGTCCACAGACATGTATATACTTCATTATATATTTCTATGCACACTTATATTTTAGAGTATTCCTAATAATATATTCCATATAATATATATATATATATATATATATATATATATATATATATATATATATATTTGGTATATATATATAAATTTTTGGGGTTTATTGGAATTATTGTGAATTATTGAGATTTATTAGAATTTATATGATTTTTGGTATAATTTAATTAGGGGGTTATTCTAGACTTTGACTAGTGTTGACTTTGGAGCCTACCCTAGAAGCTAACCCTAGTTTTAGTGACTTGGTTAGATTATAAAACCCTAGTTTGGTTTAAGTTAATCATATCCTAGTCATTAGAACCAAATTGGAAATAGGAATTAGAATAGAGTTTTGATAAATGGCTTATGACTTCACAAGTCATGATTAATGACTTAAGCCTATAGAAGCCCATAGCCCACTCCATGTAAACCCTAACCCTAACCTAGCTTGGCCGGCCACATTAGGAACCCCCCCTATAAGTAGTCTCTTCCATTAGGTTAGCCTCCTTTAGAAAGTTCACATTTGGAAAGAGAGGCATGCTCCATCTTTTGAAATTTATAGAAAATCCAATTAGATTCCTTTTTCCCTCAAACTAATTACAATAGGTTCTAATTTAGGTATTCTTGCTGTGTGTATAATTTATTTTCAGTTTGTTAACAATTTGGTGAAGTTTGGCCATCAAGAAGAATACCCCTCTTTGGAGCTTTTGAGGAGCTTTTGACACCTATAGGTAACTCCTTCAAAACTTATTGAAATTGCAGTTATTATTGTATATTAGCCTAGATCTAGGTGTCCCCTAGCAAACCCTAGATTTCTGTAAGATTTTGTGTCCAATTCGTGTCCTATTTGGACACGTATCAGTCCCTATACCTAGGTGTTCGAGGAAATGCCCCAAAGGGGATTTCGATATGTTTTTAGGAAAGTAATTGAATAGGATTCTAGGGTTGATTGTTACTTATGGTTTTCCAGTGGACTGAACTGTATTTAGTGTCGTGTCGTGTCGGGATCTGGACACGAACACGCGCGTTCCAGCCGCACAGATTTGCCCTGCTACTCAGGGGCAAATTCTCCTTGGACACGGCGACTCGACACGAACCACTTGACACGTGGGTGGGGGCAGTCACTGACAAGGCCCTTCTCAAGTCTCATGTGTTCTCGTGTCGTGTCGAGCGAGCACGAGCTCGTGCACTGGATTTGTACTGACACTGTACACGGGATTTAGGGCCACTGATACGGCTCTAGAACTCTGGACACGACACCTATAGACACGATACAGGGTGTTGGACACGAAGACCAATCCTGGGCGAACCTAGGGTTGTGAACACGAGGTCTGGTTTGGCCTGTGTCGGGTGCACGACACGCGTGTACTTGTGTGCGAGACTGCACTGGAAATTCAGTGTTCAGTTGCTGTTTGAGACTCTGGATGGTTTGGACACGGCTGTGTCCACTTGGTTGGACACGAATGACTCCTGGGACACGTGTACAAACCCTAGTATCATTACCAACCTTTAGTTTTGTATTTTAGCTTGTTTTCGATACTCAAATCATATTTACCCCTAAATTCCTGAGACCTAGTATCATACACTGTTATCCCAGTTTCCAGTATTCTAAAATCGAACTTGGGCAACAAAATTAACCTATTTAGTACTGTTATTAGCATGGTTTAAAACGTTATTATAGTGTACCTACATGAATTCTGACTGAGTGTTGAGTTTAGGATGATTTGGTGTTTTGGTTAGGCTTGAATTTGGGTTTTGTTGGGGTGGATTGATATGGGACTGAATTATTGAATGAATTGGCTTCCTTTTCCTTCCTAATGACTGAACAGTAACTCCCTTCCTACTGTCCAGTACTGGACTGTACACTGTTAGCATACACTTCACACTTTCCACACCCAACACTATGTACACACACATGTTTCAGTCCATACACACACACAGGTTTCTTAGTTCACATATGCCACACACACTTTCCTTATCTATCACTGTTTTCCTGTGCAACCTACACACACACATACATTCACTCACACACACTTTTCTGATTCCTGTTTACCCATGACACCACAGTGTTTTTCTCATAGCCCTATCCACATACACACACACATTTCTAAAACAGTTTACACACTCACACACATGCACATGACACACACACTCCCCTCTACCTCTCTATCCTTCTATCTCACTATATACGTAATGTATATATATAGTTAATATATATATAATGTAGGTAGCCTATATATATATATATATATATATATATATATATGTGATGATTTCCTAATGTATATGTACTATAACCTATATGTAATGTATATATATATATATATGTATAGTGTACTAGGTAGTGTGTTGTAATGTATATATATATATATCTATGTAATGTGTATGTATCTATATATATGTATATGTTTACCCTATGTGTGTGATGACTTGTTGTGTCTTGGTTTTGAGTTGTGGTGCTAGTATAGCGTTGTATAGCCTTGGGTAGTCTTGATAGACTAGTATTGGCTAGATTGACCTAATTTAGACTTGTTAGACCTAGTTTGACCATAGTTGACCTAGTTTGACTTCTAGGGTTGACCAGAGTTGACCAAGAGTTGACTTTGGCCTAGATTGACCTAGATTCATTTAGAATGCATTGAATTGCATCTTGTTATCATTGTAGACTTGTTGTGACTTGTGCTGTTCTGATTAGGAGCCAGACACCTCTCCTCGGACAGTACATTTCATCCGGACACTCAGATACCAGGCGAGTACATTCTCTGATCATTTCGTATCCTGTTTAGAATTATTTTCCTGCTTTAAATTACTTTACTTGATACTGTCACATTGGTCACACGGATTAGTACTATATGGATCCCTTCTTAAGATGTTATCCCTTCAGGGAGCATCGGATACTACATGTTTTGTGCGTTTCACTTACATGGTGTATCACTATGCTTCATGGTTTATTGAATCACTTGTGACATGTACTCTCATGATCACAGATTCTTCCTTGAATCCCCTATTTATTGGACTTTCCTAGAATTCTTATTTATGGGACTATCATGTACCACCCTTCGGGGGCCATTACATGAATCATAACATAACCTGGATGGATCCTTGTCTATTGATTGGGGGTACGGAAGAGTAGAAGTGGACATGTGAATAATATCCAAGTAGTGTAGCATCAGAATCATTCCATAGTATAGCATCAGAATCATTCTATGCCATTTACATGTCTATATTCTACTATGACTCACTAGCCACTATTGTTCTCTATTTATAGTAGATATTTCTATTACAGTTCTCTCTCTGTTTACATACTGTATTTCTTTCAGCTCCTGCATCTTACTTTACTGCATGATTATATTTTCTAACCTACTATGAACTGTTGAGATGTATTGTGCTCGCTCTGTCCTGACTGGACCTGTTGAAAATATTACAGAGGACGAGAAGGAGGCCTGTGTGGATACTTTCTATGGGACAGCCCTAGACGATACTTGTGAGCTGGACTCTCAGGAGGACCCAGCTCTAGCTGATGACATTACCCCTACTGCCTAGACTAGTATAGTTAGGCTTATCTTACTTATGTTGTCTTGGGACTAGTTTAGTTAGGCTTTATTTCTGTCTTTGAGATCTGGATTATATATATTCTTTCATATTCAGTAGTTAAGACTTGTATTTCTGGATGTTTGCTGAGATGTTATCTTAGACACTTAGACTTTTCTGATCATCTGTATGTCATTTGAGTTCTATATCATATCGTGCTTATTCTTTCTTAGTTGTGATTGAGTTACATTCTGCTATGTCACCCCCATTCGGGAAGTATAAACTGCTTAGTATTATATTGTTAGATGTTGTGACCTAGAAGAGCGTTCTACCGTCGACACTGCGGCGTAGGCTGGACGTACCCACTTCTCGTGTCCTTACTTTAGGATGCGGGTTGTGACATATATATATATATATATATATATATATATATATATATATATATAAAATATATATATATATATATATATATATTTCCAGAAAAAAAAAAATATATATATTTCCAGAAGAAGAAGCTTTATTGATGTATCAGGCGCAAAATGCCGAAGCCTATACAAGTAAAAGCTACCAGCGCAAAAAGATAACAAAAGCCAAAAGAAGGCCGGACGCAGCTAACTGGACTAGCTGGCCCGTACCTCGAGTTATGACAATGCTATCTAGAAACTGTCCGGAGAGTGTGTGCAACATCTGTTACTATTGAGACTCTGACGGAGGACCTCACAAATCATCTGAGAGGGGTTGTATTAGCGTCCTTCGTATCTGTATTTGTTTCGGTTCTTCCATAGAACCCAAATTTTGGCGCCCGCGACGATCTGAAGGCCATGGGATTTGCCCCAGCTGGCGAGGAGATCATTGAGGCCCCCTACACGGTGATCAAGTCCGCAATGGCGTGAGAGGTTGGACCACATCCGGGTGGCTAGGTCGCCGGAGACCAGGATGTGTTCGGCGGTTTCTGAGTGGTACGAATTGCAGCAATGGCACTTAGAGGCATGGTTGTAGCCGATAGAGGTGAGGGAGTCGTCGGTGGGTAGCTTCCTGCGGTGTGCTCTCCAGATTAGGATTGACCATTTGTTGGGAATGTAAGAATACCAAAAAGGGGCGATCAGCGTAGAAGTCGCGTCTGGTCCTCTCACCACGTGCCTGGCGGAGGCCAACGTGAAGGTGCCCCATGGCGTGGCGGCCCAAGTCAGAGCGTCGGGGATGTCATTGAGCTGAACATTTGCAGCGGCGAGGACAGCCGACGCCGTCGGACCCAGCCACTCTCTGACCCGGTCCCATCTTCACCCGGAGTCGCTATACCATAAATCATGGATGGTGCAATTTGGGGGGGGGCGGTTGCGGAAGGTTGAAGGACAACATTGTCGAGCCATCGTTCGTGGCGCAGCGACGAGCTGCCGTTGCCAATCTGAAGGTGGATGATGGGTTCTACGAGGTGTCGGTCGTAGAGGATCCGTCGCCAGGATGCGGATGAACGATTGTTGGCGACGGCCATTGCGGGGTGAGAGTGACGGAAGTAGCTAGCCTTCATGAATCTAGTCCAAATGGAGTTTTTCGATCGGAACTTCCATCACCGCTTCATTGAGCAGGCGTCAATGATGTCAGCTAGCCTGCTAAAGCCCAGGCCGCCCGCTTCGGTTGGTTTGGCCATGGTATCCCAACTGGCCCAATGGGGTTTGACTTTGCTGTCGCTATGCCCCCAAAAGAAGCTAGCGAAGTGGGACTCTAACGAGGATATAACCTTCTTGTGTGGGGGGGGGCGCACACGACCCAGGTATAGATGGGGACGGAGGATAGGATATGGTTGATCAGGATCATCATGCCGCCCGGAGGGAGGGTCGCGTTATGCTATCCCGCAATTTTTGTTTTTATTTTGTTTACCATACCGTCGAAGATGCCCGAGTTAAATTTATCGTACACCAGCGGGCACCCCAGGTAGGAGAACGGCGGGTAAGCAATAGAGAATGAGGTTAGGTTGGCGAGGGAAGTCTTGTGGTGAAACATCGACTTTTCTAAAATGAGGGCAATTTTGAACTTTTGTAAAAGCTTATTATTTAATAATAGGATTTATGATTTGTGGAAATTTTTAATTAATTTAATACTTTTTAAAATTTGTGAATTATAATTTTGATGTGTTAGCTAGTGAACCCTAGAATTGTTGAGCCTAGAGACTAGCCATAACCATGGCGACCTAACCATGTGATTAGAATGACTATTTACAACTTTTTAGGCTAAGGGTATTTTGGTCATTTTGTGACTTTTGAATTGTTTAGAATTTTGATTAATTGGTAAATTTTAGATCATTTTAATAATATTGAAATTGATGTATTATGATTTTGGTCATTTTTTATAATTTAATATTTTGGGAAAATTTTATATTTTTAATATTGTTTTTTTGGATTTGTTTAGTCGAGTTTGAGTTTTGTCTCGTTCCGACTTGTATTATGACCCGGGTAGCTTAAACTCTAGATGGGACCTAATATTAAGTTAAGCATGGCCCACAAAACCCAACATTTAAGTTAGTTAGTTAGACTAATTTTTATCATGTTAGAATGGTTAAGTTAGAGACTCAAAACTAGATCCTTTTGACCCCAAACTTGAACCTAGTCTAGACTTAACCATATGAGACTAGAGAGGGGCAATTAGGACATTTCCCATTAGCCCTAATGGACTCTTTATGGCAGCCACCTTTAGGGGAGAATGATTTATTTCATTCATTACAATCTTGTCTCTTTTATTTTCCTTTTGTTCTTCCCTAACTTTAGAGAGCCTTTCCTTCGATTTGATCTCCAAATCAAATCATTCTTTCACCAAATCTTCCCTCAATCATTTACATTCTCCAAGGGAAGGGTGCTACCAAGGATTTTAAGAGAAGTGCAAGGAGGAGTGTCCACTTTGACGGATTTTCGTATCGGAGCCGTGTCCTAAAGGATTTTATTGGGATTCCACTCCCAATAGGTAAAACCCATCCTCTAAATCGATTTTCTTTGCATATAAATTAGTTTTGAATCTGTATGATCCATCCTCATGCATGTGTCCCCTTTAGATTCAAATTTGAGGCCATTTCGAGCTCTCTCGAGGATTTTAGATATGTGTCTTGTGTCCTACTTGATAGATCCCAAATTACGACACCCCATGTGTATGTATGTATGATAATAGTTTAAATAGATATTTAAATTCAATTTTAGACTGGTTAGAGAGTGGATTGATCTTAGTTAGGATGGTTAGAATGAGTTTCATTTGAATACCTATGTTGGTATCCAAGTATCTTGGCCTACATGTGTTTCTTTTGTCCAAAACAACTCAAATTCGTCATAATATTCATTCAAGTTTTTATTAACCAAAGCAACTTAGAAATGTCATAACTTTTAGCTTAGAACTCTCTTTAATCTACTTTTTTTTTTTAAAAACTGTATCGAAGTTAGCTTTCCAAATATATATTTTAATAAGCCAAAATCGTTCTGGAACTTTTTGTAAAATTATTTGAGTGTCAGTTGTTCGAAAGATAAACGCGTTTCGGTGTTTTCACGATTTCGGGAGCTTCCGGACATGAAAATGCGATCTGTTTGAAGTTTCAGGAAGCTAACACGAAGGGCTACGACATACTTTAATCCTAGAATTTTGTTAAGGCCCAATTGGTACAGTATTGGCTTTAAGTAGAAGAGTCACTATACGATATAGGCATTTTGTGTAACCTATGAGCCTATATGTAGTATGGATATTAAATGAATGTAGAGTATGTAATGCATAATATGTTAGATGAATGAAATGATATATATGATATGTATCCTCTTTACATTAATGAATATATATGGTTGAATCCAAGCATGTAGGAATACAATCAATGTAATGTATATAAGCAATGCATAAATGCATGAATGAAAGAATGATATACAATGTATGCATGAAAGTATATAATGAATGCTAGATATAAATACAAGGTATACATGTAATGATAGATATGAATGCATAACGTATACATAATGTAATACAATATATAATGATAGTATGTATAGTAATGTAGAATATATGATGTAAGCATGTATATGTCCACTGTTTTTCCTTTTTCATACATTTTTCTTTTCCTTCCCTTTCCATTTCAGTTTTTCCTCTTTTTTCTCTCTTCTATTTTTACATGTTGTATACAATGTATATAATGTATAGATGCATGTAAGTATGTAATATGCATGAATGACATGTATGTAATAAAAATAAGTATATGTATGCAACTTAATGATATGTGAATGGATATAATGCCTGAACTGAAGTATGTATGCATATGGGATATGAATGAATGATATATATAGGTGTTAAGGTAATGTAACGTATGTATTCACATATATTTTGAGTTAAATATATGAGTTTGTATGCATATATTATATGTATGCATGTATACAGGAATGAATGTAATATAATGTAGAGTATGCATATATGAATATAATGTATGCAAGTATATAATGTATTCAAATATGTATGTATGCATCTATGTATGTATGTATAGGTGCATGAATGAATGCAAGTATGCATATATGATATGTATGTAGGCATGTATGCAATGTATGTATGTATACATGATATGTATGTATGCAAGTATGCAATATAAGCATGTACGAATGTATACATGTATGTTGTGTATCCATATATGTATGTGTGGATACATGAATCAAATATGTCACTACAAGAAAAATGGCTTTTCTTGACGGTTTTTCCCCGTCAAGAAAGACTTTTCTTGACGGTTTTGGATCCGTCATCTAGGCCCCCGTCAAGAAAAGTCGACACTTTTCTTGACAGTTTTTTGTTTGTATCCTTGACGGTTTTAAACCGTCAAGAAACATGCGTTATCTTGACGGTTTTAAACCGTCAATAAAACAAACAAAAAACCGTCAAGAAAAGTGTCGACTTTTCTTGACGGGGGCCTAGATGACGGCTAATAACCGTCAAGAAAAGTCTTTCTTGACGGGGAAAAACCGTCAAGAAATTGTTTTTTGGTGTTTGCAAACCGTCACGAAATGAATTATTTTTTGACGTTTTTGCAACCGTCAAGTTAAAAACCGTCAAGGAATAAAAAAATTTGCCGTTTTACAACCGTCAAGATAAACATAATATATTCCAGAAATCCAATTACCAAATATACATAATTACACAGAATCCAATTCCAGAATCAATATATAATATCACAAGCATCACACAACTATAATACACAATTTTTATATTAAAAAATACGTTGTTCGTACATCCAAACATCCAACAAGTACATCCAACCACAAACACGTTCGTACACCATAAATATCCTAAACATTTATAGGAGTAAATTAACCAAAATATCTTTGAACCCAGAGCAGCATGCAACAAGTACATCCAAACGTCCAACCACAAACACGTTCGTACACCATATATACATATCCAAAACATATTTACAGGAGTAGATTAACCAAAATATATCTGAACCCAGAGCAGCATTTCCTTTAGGTTAATCTGCAAACAAGGTGAACATAACATTATAAGTCAGCAACACAACTGAAATTCAATCAAATTTTGAATGGACAGAACAATCTAGGGAGGACTCAAATGTTGCAGTAGTTTAAATGTGCAGGAAATCAGTTGGGGAAAAAAATATCTTACTAAAGTGAGACAGTTAAAATTTGAAAAGTATTAACTCAAGTTCAAATACTATTCGAGCTCTGAAAAGGTTGACAAATACAGAATGGGGGTCAAAAGTGGAGAAGCCTATAAACAAAAAAAACAAAACAAAACAAAATGAATGCATGAGAGTGGCATCAAGACAATAGGTATCAGCATGGACAAAATTATAGCTATTTAAATCCTTAAAAGTGAAGTATATCAAAGGCACAACTCAGAGGCATAATGGAGAAGCCTAAAAATAAAATTGGCTTCGTGGGAATAATATCAACAAGAACAGTCTCGAGTCAAGGGTATCTACATCGCAAAGGTGTAGTCCTTTAGTTACATTTATTGATAAATAAATGTAAACACTTCCTCATTTCCTTCATATTACAGTAATCATTGACACAATTCATGACAATTGCAAAAAAATAAATATATATGAGACTCCAATCCAAAATTTGTGTTTGAAATAAGGATATGACTAGCATGAATATTTAGTGGAGAATTGAGAGATTTGTGTTCTAATGGAGTATTAGGCAGAAGAGAGCCTGTTTTCTGGACTCCAGAAATAGCAGCAGCAGCAAGGTTTGTGGAAGGAGGTGAATTGAAAATCCATAATATTGTGATGGCTATTGTTACTTAACATGTCAATGTTGGTTTGCACATTAAGAATTAACATTAATATTTAGTTAGAATAGTAAAAATAGGGACGATACATCACCTTCTTATCAGAGCCAAATTCAATGATATCAGATGGGTGGAACCGAACTGGGAAATTTGGAGGCAATCGGCACTTCCTTCCTTTATTGCTGCAGATAAATGAAAAGTGAATTGTTTTTCTTAATGAAGATAATATCTGAATATACAGAGAGAAAATAAATGTCAGCCTAACTTCTGAATACTTACTCTGTGAGCCATATACCATGATCGCTATGCAAATCAGTCAAGTAGAATGCGTCGTCTTTGCAGCTGATATGAGCATGGGTATTCGCTACCTTAATGTAGAGAATATGTCAGCCAATGACAAGAAATACCTACAATCATATGTTTGATTCCAAGGGCAGTTTGGTTGCCTTTAAATAAAATATCATCCAACATTTGTTCTATGTAGCATTCATTACTGTAGACTGTGTTTGCAAATCCAGTGATTGGTTAACTTCAAGTAACCTTATTATATTTATAAACTTCAGTGCTAGGATAGCTACAATTTGGATGCTGGCTTGCATATTTTACTTCTGTGAATAGTAGTTGTGTTGCCAAGACTTCTATAACATGTAAGAGATAAATAAATAAATATATAAATAAGAAAAAATGCATCCCTGTGCCATTAGGCTCACGCTAATGTAGGGTCCTGGAAGGGTCCAATGTACGCAGCCTTACCCCCATATATATGGAGAGGCTGTTACCACGACTTAAACCCGCATCCTCCAGGATACAAGCAATAACCCTAACCGTCACACTCTTATAATATGTAAGAGATGGAATGGGGAAAATGTTGCAACTAAAGTAGCTACATGCTAGACAATGATATGATAGCTGCATTTATTCCTCTCCTTGTATTAGATGCTGTTGTAAAGTGGTGTTTCAGTCATCCTTGCTGAATAGTATAGCATTTGGAAGGACCTTGCAACGCTTTTTTTTCCCTTCTGTAACTGGACGTACATACAGCAAACGAAACAGAAGTACCTCAAATACTGGAACATTTGTTGTATAACTACTTACAGCCGAACATAACACCTGAAGAGATTTGGGTAGAAATGAAATTGGCATATCACTGGCGTGTTGATTTCATTAAGGCAAATGGGTCTCAAGAAGCTTCAGTATCTATATAAGAAAAAAATAATATGGTGTCCTCACAATAACAATTCAGTTTAAATATAAAAATGTAAAGGTAAGAACTTCTTTTAAGACCAGGAAGGTAAATATTGCACGAGTTCTTATGCTCTTTATTGCTGCAAGCACAATCCTTATGGTAGTCGAGTAGAAAATTTACTATATATTCTCTGTTGAATGCAACTTGGGTGTGAATGCCCCTAAATATGTTTATATGAACCATCAGGATAGGACTCAAATAGATAATAACTGTACCCCTTCGGTATTGCAATCCCTAATTGTGAAATTTTTGTTTGCCAAACCCAACTAGTCCTGAACATTTTACTAGGAAAACAAACACAATCTTTTTGGGAATCCTGGAGTCAGAAAGTGCACAGTGGTATGTGGCTATGTGCTATGTAAATTTAAGCTAAAACACGCTTATGTCTATACATGCAAGGGCTAGTTGCATCTCGATCTAATATGACCTTGTGTCGATACCTGAAAGTTGCCAGCCTGTTGCCAGAACGGGTAAGATCTAATGAAAGAATTTATTCTATACTCTATAGAATCTAAACTTATTCTAGTATAAATAATTTGTATAGAAGATTCGACGTTTCTAGATATATAAGTATAAAATAAAATCTCCATAATGCTGGATGAACTCCAGGTGCATTGTTTCTCGTCTTACATAAGCTTATACATAGTGAACCAGCTTAACAAGAGAGGGAAAAAAAAAAGTTGAGAAAATGGAGAGCCATAATACCTTGAATTTTCCTCCTAACCTGAGGAAAAGGCAATTCTATTAGCATTCTAGGCAATTCAACATGTGAAGAACTCTTGCAGTACATTAACCACAAGAGACAGTTAGTTCATTGTTTAGCTATGAAGAGAAGGATACATGAAGGCCTATAGAATTACCCAAAAATGGAAGGTCTTTGGTCGTATTTAGCCAGTCTAATGGGTCGTAAATCTCCATTTGCTTTACTAACTCTAGGTATAAGATACCATCTATTAACAAATGGGAATAACTTTAGTAAGCAAACAACAATTAGCATAATAAAACAAAGGCTTAATTTCAACTTGATACCCTCAACTATTCCACTTTTTCAACTTGATACCCTAAATTTAAAACTTGACAACTTGATAATTGTACAACTTAATACCCTACCAGTGTTAACAAAAAGTACTAGATGACAAAAATACTCCCATTCTCTCCTCCGCTCCCCCCACCCCCACCCCCCTTCTATCCTCGGCATCGGAGTTAACAACGGGAGGGGGAAGGATAGCAGGATGTAATAGGAATAAAGGAACCATGTCCGAGGCCCTTTAGTCCCCAGCTCTCTTCCAAGCCTTTGCAGTCCACCCCAACTCCTCCTTGTCAGTTCCCCCATCGCCATTTATTGAGATTCCATTTGAAATGTCTCGTATAGCTAGGAGTCAGGAGAACAACTCAAAATTCGAGTTCCACGCTGCTGTCAGAATCGGAGACAACTGGCTTCTTAGTGTTTGTCAAAAATCATTGATCTTATTTTTCTTAGCCACAATATTTATAGTTTTCAGCTTGTTGTAATTTTTTATTTTTTATTTTTCTGAAGTCAAGTGGCAGAGGGCGAACAAATTTAGTTTCGACTAGGACAATCCAATCCGGTGGGCCGGCCCTGACAACTATGTAGCTTTGTGTTGGACACTTGCGGTATACGGAACAAGCACCCAGAGAGCTCACTTTGTTCCGTGTTGCTGCATCTTATAGTATTGGTGTCATAAGTGCACATTTGTTCTTATGGATGTCGAGTGAATTGAGAGATTTGTGTTACTAACAAGCAGATCAAGCATGAATATAACCAAGATAGAACCAGAGAAGCTCCCATCTTTGGAAGTGATTCGGCTGGTTTCCATGACTAAAAAGAAACATGAACATAACTTTACTAATTGTACTTTGTCAAAGTGCAAAGAATCAAAAATTTTAAAAACACAGACCATCCAAAAGCTTTCCAATATCCCTGGGAAACAATGCAGACCAAAGCAGGACTTATTGGCTGGGTAAGAACAGAGTAGTAGAACATGTGTTACAAGGCAGGTTACATTGGTCTAAAACCCAAAAAATTAAACACTTGGAGCTAAAATTTCAATTTCTTACTGAGACCAAGTAATTATTAAAGAGAAGTAGGAAGCTTCACCTGATCCGTCACGACGGGGTGGGGATCTGCGACGAAGGTGGGAATCTCGTACACGAAGCAGTTGGGAAGGCTCCCGAGCGGCCGATAGCGAGGTTGTGGTCGTCGATATGGGACATACGAAGTAGGGTGTAGGCGGCGTTCTCCTTGGAGGCGGGTGTGCCAGACTCCCACGATCGATTGGCATACGCCCTCTCCAAGTCGAAACATGGAAGAATTTGAAGGAAAAATTAGGATTTCACCTTTGATGTCAGAAAAAATTAGGGTTGGGGAAGATCGAAACCCTAACCTGAGCTCCGGTGCTCACGATATGCCATCGGGGGAAAATTCAACAAAAAGGGAGGAGGAAGAGGAAGAAGAGGGGAATGGAGATGAAGAGGATGAAGAGGAGAAGGGAGATGTAGAGTTGAGCTCTCCTTCTCCATCGGCTGGTGGATGAGAGAGAAGGAAAAATATAGAGGAGAGGAAAGTATCGAGAAATAAATAGAATGAGATTGGTATGACAAACGTCAATATAAATCTACAATAAAAAACAATTCAAAAAAATTACCAAAATGGCAGCTGAAAACAGCGCGCCAATTATTTTAGGCATATATTAGTTGACGGTTATTACCGAACCGTCACTAAATAAAATGATGTTTCTTGACGGATTCCCTAAAACCGTCAACTATTATCCTGTAAGATAGCTAAATTAACATAAAATAAGGCATTTCTTAACGTAAGGCTAAATCCGTCAAGATATGCCATTTTCTTGACGGTTTTTCACGACCATCAACTTATAAACCGTCAAGAATCGTCATTTTTCTTGTAGTGTGTATATAGTGATAACATGAATGAATGAATGTATAAATGCATGAATGAATGTCATATATGAATGAATGAATGAATCAAAGGTATAAGTAAAATATAATACATTGTAATAAATGTTAACATATATAATGTATAAAAGTATGTATATAAATGTGCATGAATGTATATATCTATGTAACTATGTAAATATGCTTGATGTAACATATGCCTATATATATAAATATGTATGTAATGTGTATATGCGTGTATGTATGAAGGAATGTATTTATATATAGTATCTATTTTATATTATGCATTGTTGTGGTTCACATTGCCTTATGATTGTGTGAGTGCTAGCCTAGGCTTGGTTAGGCTTAGTGAAACTTGTTAGACTTGTTTGGTTTAAGACTTGACCTAGTTTGACTAGTGTAGTTTAGTGTAGTTGACTAGAGTTGACCAAGGGTTGACTTTAGCCTAGATTGACCCAAACATCATGTAGAATGCATTGTAGCAGTCTATTTTACTATTTTGGACATATAGGGACTTGTACTGTTCTATAGGAGCCAGCACCACTCCTCAGACAGTATATTCTCTTTAGACATACAAATATGAGACGAGTACATTCTCTGATCATTTCATATCTTGTTTAGGATTATATTTCCTGCTTTAGATTTCTTTACTTGATGCTGACACGTTGGTAACACGGATTAGTACTATATGAATCTTGTCGTGCGATGTTATCCGCTTAGCGGATACATCGGGTATTTTATATTCGTGTACTTTATCATGAGCATCGTGTACTCCTTGTATTCGTGACATTCGTGTACAAATCGTGTGAAATCGTGTACTCTCGTGTGCTCACATGATCTTCGTGTACATTCTTCATCGTGTGCAATAAAATAACTTGACTGGATCCTTGTGTATTGATTGGGGACAGGGGAGTAGAAGTGGTTATGTACTCAATCTTGTAGCTTACTCGTGTATAACCTCTGTAGATTACTCGTGTATAACTTTGTGCGTTTACATAACCATCTTATGCTCTGAATCACTAGTCACCGATAGTTCTCTACATATATTGTAGCTATTTACTTACATTTCTCTCTTTATATCATGTTGTTCTTTCAGTTTCATGTATCTTACTCTCTAGCATGTTTATATTTCCTAACCTGTTATGATTTGCGTGAGATGTATTGTGCTCGCTTCCATCCTAACTGGACCTGTTGATAAATTTTACAGATAGCTTGGAGGTTACCTGCTCGCTTAGAGGAGGCATAGTAGAGGCTGGAGTAGATGGCTAGAGTTTTCTTATTTTAATTTCAGTTATCTTGAGTTGTATTTATTTTATGCTTGTTTGAGTTGGTGTTGATAACACCGAGATTTATTTCTATCTGTTGTACTTCTCTTGTGGATTCGTAGTTATCTTATCGTGCTACTTCTAGTTTTGGCGATTGAGTTGTATCTTGCTGTGATTGTCCTCCGTACGGAGAGTATATCATATTGTATTAGTTTTTAATTGTGACCTAGAACAGCGTTCTACCATCGACGCTACGGCGTAGGCTAGACGTACCCACTTCTCGTGCCTAACACCGGGTGCGGGTCGTGACATGTGGCTCATGTCAGCTTTGTGACGGGTGTAGATGACACTTTTATCTACGTTGATTCGTTGGCCTGAATATCTGGTGTATCTCATAAGTGTACTACAGACAACCTCTACCGATCCGACGTTGCTAGATGAGAAGATGAGGATATCATCGGCGTAGGCTAGATGAGTGATTAGAGGGCATCATGTGGTGGTGTGGAAGTGGTGGAACCTGGGGGTGTTAGCCATGCTATTAAGGTTTCTGCTGAGCGCTTCGACTGCGATGATGAAGATGGTAAAGAAAAAAGGGTCCCCCTGACGGACCCCGCGGCTAGATTTAAAGAAACATTTTGCTTGTCCGTTGAAGACCGTGGAGAACCAAGAGTTGCTAATGGATCTGAAGACGATATCTATCCACTTCTCCGAAAACTCGAACCCTCAAAAAACCCAAATCATGAATTGCCAGTCTAAACGGTCATAAACTTTTTCCATGTCTATCTTAATGGCGACGTTTTCCACTCTAGACGGGAACTTCATGCAAGTAATCATTTTCTGAGCGAGCAAGATGCTATCAGTGATGTTCTGTCCTGGGACGAAGACACTTTGTTTCTCGGATATAATCTTGGGAAAAAGAATGGACATACGGTTCACGATGATCTTGGAGATGATTTTGTTGGTGATGGTGCAAAGGCTGATTGGTCTGAAGTCTTTGAAGGTCTCCGATTTATCTTTTTTTGGGATTAAGATAAGGTTGGCACGGGAGATGGCTTTCGGGTAGCATGCGCCTTAAAAGAAAGCCACAACTGCCTCGTGAAAGTCAGATTCGATGATATCCCAGCAAGAGCAGAAAAAAACTCCGGAGAAACCATCCGGTCCGGGAGCGCTATGTACATTGTGGGCCCATACTGCGGACTTGACTTCCTCTTTGCATGGAGGAGACAGGAGCTGCTCGTTCTCTTGTTCAGAGATCAAGCTGGGGACCTTTGCCAAGAATACCTCATCCTTAGTGACGGCCTCCTTGGCGAATAGTTTGGTGTAGAAGTTCGCGGCAGCCATGTTGACGCTACGCTGGTCTTTGACGATGCTGCCGTTCTCGTCGGTGATCTTGTGCAGTTTGAGCTAATTTCTACGTCCTTTAATGCAAGCGTGAAAGAGGCCATAATTCCTGTCGCCCTCGACGTCCCAAGTCAGTCTGGCCTTCTGCTTCCAAAATTTCGTTTCGATCTTTATCCGAGACTTCATAAGAGCTTTGGTTAGTTTGAGTGCTACACGGGCCTCCAGCGATCTATCCGAGGCGAAGATGATCTCGGCGCGAGTGACGTCATCCTCCGTCGTCTTAATCGCTTGGAAAATATTACCGAAAGCAACTTTACTCCAAGTCGACAGAACACCCCTGGAAGCTTTGAGCTTGACTGCCATACGGACAAGGGGGTCGACGTTGCTAACCGACCTCCAGGCGGAGTCGACGATGTTCCTGAATTGAGGGTGATATCTCCAGAAATCCAGGAAGCGAAAAGGTTTCTTGACCAGCCCGGAGTTGCTACTGATCTCGATTAGGAGAGGGGAGTGATCCGACTCGGTGGTGTTGAGGTGGGAGAGGTTAGAGATGAGGTCCATGTCGGCCCAGCGGTTATCGACCAAGGCTCGATCCATGCGAGAATATTGCCGACGGGCACCTTCCTACATGTTACACTAGGTGAATGCGTTACCAGAGAACGGGAGGGGAGACAAGTGGGCATTGAAGAAGAAGGTGTTGAAGTCATTCATGGCCGGCTGGGGTGGTGGGCGGCCTCCTGACTTTTCGTCTCTATGCGAAATAGTGTTGAAGTCTCCGAGATAGAGCCACGGAAGATTGTTGTGGAGGATACGGGTGTCCGTTAGGGTGTCCCACAACATCTTGCGTTCGGCAAGGTCACAGCTGCCGTGGACTGCTGAGACGAGGGATCGAGATGTAAGAGATGGGTGCTCTACCCAACAGAAAAGTGCCTGTTTCGAGTCGTTGATGATACCGAATTTACATTCAGTAGTGAAGAGGATCCAAATATTGTGGCATCCGGCGACCGCGGACGGTATGCCGAGTTTTAGCTGAATGGATTTGAGTTTTATTTGTGGGATTTTAGGCTCGATGACAACTAAAATATTGACCCGATGGGTTTTCTTGAGACTGATTATTCTTCTCAAGGTAGGTTTATTATCCAGCCCTCTCACATTCTACGAGAGAATGTTAAGCATTGGGTTGGTTGCGATGGGGTGGGTGTTGAGCTTAGTAGCTGACCGAGTGGTCATGGCCGTGGGCTCAAGGGCTTGTTTGTTCTTCTTGTTGTGGGAGGTTTTGGTGGCTCTCAACGACTTTGCTATGATATTGTGGGCGGACTCGAATGTAACACCCCAGTCCCAAAATACTTAGGACCAAGTACGTAGATATGCCAGCTGCATATATACAATGAATACTCCAATATATAGAATCCTCGTATATATACATAAGCTGTAATAATATAATCGCAGGCCAAAAAATCAGTAAAACTATATCTCATCCACAGCAGATACAGAAGATATAAGAAGCCAAAATAGAATAAATGAGTGAGTCAAAAGATAGTTAGGTGGACATGCCCACACCAAACAGCTAAAAAAAATAATCTCAAATAAAGTAGATGCCCACTATGAGTCTCGAAGAACATATGAAACCCATAATTTTTAGTTAATTATTTGAATTAGTTAATTAATTAATTCTGGAAATTTTTGTCAAAAATTGTATTTTTCTAATAAATTAAAATATTGTGTTTATTATTTATTCTAGTTAGGTTAAATAATATTTAGTTAAAACTGTTAATTATGAAAACCATATTTTTAGAAAAAAATTATTATTTTTCTGGATTTTGATTGTTGGCCCTGACCCGTCCTGACCCATCCCGAACCCATCTCGATCCATTTTGAAATCGAACCCAAACTCGATTTATTCTTAAGTCCATCAGCTTATAATTATTAGTATAATTCTAAACTTATTATTTAAAGAAAAACATTTATTAAAAGAAAAACAACCGTATTTTTCTCGAGTCCCCTCCGTTCCCGAACGGCCGAGCCGTCGACCCTTCGGCTCCCCGTAACTTCGGCGAACCCTTCCTCTCCCGTAACCCCCGCTCATCTCCTATATAATCTCCTTTCGACCATTCACCAACACCACCACTACAAAATCGTTTTTCCCAATTTTTGTGCCCTAGCTGGAGCTCCACCTTCCAGAGTTTATCTCGACCCGACACCGGCGCCACCCAGCCCGACCCGTGCGGCTCCCCTGCGCGGCCCTCCTCCCGGCCGATCCCGAGTCCGGCGCACCCCTCGCCGTCGGTCCCCGCGAGCACAGGCGCCGCCCCAGGCCGCGCCCTGTCGTGCGACCTCCCGGCCGCGCCCCGCCTTCGGTGCCCGCGCGCTGTTCCCCGCAGCCTCGCGCCCCGACCAGACTTTCCCCGCCTCCCGCGCCCCTGCTCGGTTCCGCCCTCAAGTCCCCAAGCTGATCCCGACCAGGGCCACCCTCTGCGTGGTTTTTCCAGCACTGTTCCTTTCGGGCCAGAGCTTCCCGAGCTCCGCGACGCTTCTCCGAGTTTCTGATTCCTCTTCTGGAATTTTCCCCGTTCTTTGGTGCTGTTCCACGGAACCCCGCTGTTGTCTTTTCCAAGTTTGGGTGCTGTACACGCAGCCGAACTCCGGCGAGGCGTGTTCCGAGTCCGAGGCAATCCTTCGAATTCCGTCAACTTGGGTAATCTCTGGTAATCACAGTAGTTCGTCCCCTGTCATGGTCTGTGATGATATATTGGTCCACAAATTTCTTCGAAAATTTGGTTTTTCGATTACGTGTTTGACTCCGGAGATTTTCGGAACCTTTGTTTCTCTTCGGTTTTAGTATTCTGATGTTTAGGGATTTTTCCGGGAAACTTTCGGAAAAGTTTCCAACGGTAGAAATTATTCTAAAATTTTCGAAAATATTTTGGAATGGTTTTTCGGGAGTTCTGAATTGGTTCGGGTTCTCCGAATAAATATCGGAAATGATTTATGGATGTGTTTATATATATATTTGGCTTCCCCTGGTTTGGGATTATTTACAGGAAATCATGGCGCACTTTCCCAGTTTTTGGGTTGACCAAAATAGAGGAAATGCTACCGAATTTTCCATAAAATTTAGTTATATTTTAAAATGATTTAAAAATAATTTTTGGAAAATATTAATATTTTGGATTTCGGGCGACGACCGTAATTGGTCAATGGGCCCTGGCTAAGTACAAACGAAACCGGTTTCGCCTGGACGTTGAGGCATTAGCCTATATGATGATTGGACCAAAAATCTGAGACTCATTAATTAATTTATTATTAAGTTTTAATTATAGGATTTTTAGAGACTAACATTGTCTTTTCTTATTTAAATTTATGTAATAAGGTCTGTAAAAGGGCATAAGCCCATTTGTTTTCCTGCTGTGAGAAAGTGTAATAGCTTAGGTTTTATCTTATTTTCTTTTATTTTATTTTTCTGGATGATTTTCGGTCATGAGAACGTAGTATAAAATGATAATTATTTATTTTATTTTAAAAAGAAAAAATAATAATAAATGTTTTATCACTTAGCAAATTAAGTTGTAAATTTAAAATAGAAATTCATGTATTTCTCATTAAAAAGGAAAATCTTACTTTTATATTTATATAATTATAAAATACCGAGTTTTTTCAAATAAACCGATAAATACAATTTTTCTCGAAATTAAATATAAATTGATGTTTCTTAATTGCAACGCACAAATAATAGCGTTTTGGTTGTGTTTGTTAAATAAAGACTAAAATTGACTAGGATACAACTAGAGATTGCAACTAGTATATCATCATTGGCGACTTTGGTTTTCTGAGACAAGTTTCCGAATGTAGGATTTCAAGGAAGAACCTGAATTTCCATCTCGACGTATCGACCCGTCCAGTCCAATCAATTTGAGGCAAGTACATTTTTGTGGTAGATTATAATTAGTTAATAATTGTTTTAATGCAAGTTTAAACCACGATACAACACGGAACTCTCTTTGAAAGCATTGACTATAAGTACTGTAACTATTGGGGACTGGGGGAGTAGTGTAGTGGATATGACCACATCCAATTAGTATAACTGAATGTATTTGCTTACCCCTCATACACACGGGGATAAGCCATACCATATCACTAGGATATTAACAAACCCAATCCGGTCATATTCATTGCCTATTTATATCATACTGTTTTTAACTGCTGGAAAATTATTTACTTCTAATTGTTTAAAAGTGCATAATTCCATTATTAATTTCAATTGTTAAAATATCATGAATTTGTACTTTGCTTCCTCCTGACTGGAGACTATATTTTTAGGTCCTATTGAGGATGCAGAGCTACTGATTAGTAGCTACTATGACCATGAGCTATACCCTGCTGTGCTTCCTGAGGATGGCGTACCTGATGATGATATTGCTTCTTTTTAGATGCTATTTTCCAGTTTGATAGTTTTGTCTAAAAATAATGTTATTTCAGTTGGTGGTTTTATGATTGTACTTTGTACTGAACAAGTTTTAATTTATCGAATAATAAAAATTGTGGCAAATTAGATTGAGTTATTGATTACCTGTATATAGAAGATACAGCTTATTGCCGCCGTCTCAACAACGGTGCAGGCTGGACATGATCCGATTCGACCCAAGTAATTGGGACCGGGTCGTGACATGTTTTTAGTGGTGGCCCATGCAGGTCATATCAACAACTTAGGAGAACCTATCTAGAGATAATTAGAACACTAGAATATTAATTTGTCACAATATTAGATCCGAATTATATATATAAATATTTTTGTTTGTTATAGACGGGTAGGCTACCTTGCTTATGTTTATATCCTAAAACTTCCAGAGAATGGCCACTGACAAGACCAATCCTGCTGGCGATGGGGTATCTTCAACCTATCATACCCCACCACCTCAACCAAGTCCGGATCCTACACCTCGGCAGCTGGCCGACCGTCCCCATAATACAACGGCGGATTCATCATCTTCCCAGATGGAGATGCAGCCCCCTGTGGTTTTGTCCACTCCAGCTGCCCTACCGGTGCCTATGGACCCCACCGACCTCATAGGTCTGCTAAGAGGAGTGCTAGAAGCCCAGAGAACTCAAGCTGAAGCACATCGCGAGCAGACGACGATTATGAGAGAAGGCATGGAGAATGCCCATAGTGTGGCAATGGCTGCACTGGAGAGAGGAGAAGCAGCTCAACAGGAACCAAGGCCTGCCAAGGTAAACATAAATCTAAGGATTAATTTATGTAACATTAAGGCCATTTAAATTATAAGGATCATATTACCAAGGTGGGCGATATTGAGAGTTTCAAGAAGCAGAACCCTCGACCCTTCAAGGGAACCGAGGGAATCGTCTATGCTGATGAATGGCTCGATAGCATGGAGCGTCTCCTAAGCGTCGCTCGACTTCCAGAAGAGCTCAAGGCTGAAGCAGTGGGACTCTAACTGCAAATTGTAGCAAGCACCTGGTATCGGAATGAACCCCGACTCCAGGATAGGCAGCTTGACTGGGACACCTTCAAGAGGTTGTTCAAGAGGAAGTTCTTCCCAACATCAGAGTTACGGGAGATGGAGAGGAAATTTCAGAACCTGAAGCAAGGAAATATGACTGTTGGAGAATATGCGGCAGAATTCGGCCAACTCAACCGTTTTGCCAAGGACCTGGTGGCTGACCCTGAAGACCGTGCTAAAAGGTTTAGGCATGGGCGGAGAGAGGAGATCCGCACCCATGTGATCTCAGGCGGTGCTAAGACCTATGAAAGGATCCTGGAGCGAGCTCAAGATATAGAGAAGAGCCAACCCGCTCGCTCAAAGAGGGATTATCCTGGAACTAACAACTTCCAGGGTAATCAGAAGAGGCCCAACAACAATAACAACCGACCTTTCCACCACCAGCAGCAGAACCAACAGACAAGGAACAATGATAGGGTACCCCAGAGACAGATCCCTGTCTACGACTATTGCAAAAGGCCGGGGCATCAAGCAAATATCTGCAGAAAGAGACTAGAATATTGCCTAGTCTGTGGGTCTTCCACCCACCAAGTGAAGGACTGCCCCTCGGCGGCCCACCGAACTGGAGCAACTCAACAGAAAGGTCCTCTGCCCACTCAGCAACAACAATTTGGGCAGCATCAACAGAAGACTGGACGAGCTTTTGCCCTAGCAGCAGAGGAACAAGAGCCAGAGCAGGAACCTACAGCTGATGTCATCGCAGGTTTCATTTATGTGCATTCCTATCCTGCCTTAGCTTTATTTGATTCAGGAGCATCACATAGTTTCATATCCACAAAATTCATCTCTGCACACCACATAGATACGGGCTTTAGCAAGAAGATATGTAGAGTCATGATCGGTGGAGGACCCCTACCTATCACTGAGACCTGTAATTGTCCTATCACCATATCAGGCTACCAATTCATAGTACCTTTACTTGTGATAACCTTACCCAATTATGATGTAGTCCTAGGGATGGACTGGTTGAGTAAGCAGCATGCGCTGATAGACTGTCACAGAGGATGTGTAGTCTTCAGCCCACCTGGAGAGTCGAAGATTGAAATCTCTCGAACTCTGGAGGATATGGAGTGTGTTACCTATACCTCTATCACAGAAGAATTCGGACCTCCCCATCCTATCATAGCAGAATTTATGGATGTCTTCCATGAAAGTCTTCCCGGGTTACCCCCAAACCGAGACATAGAGTTCACCATTGACCTAGTCCCCGGTTCTTCCCCTATTTATAAGGGATGCTATAGAGTCAATCCAAAGGAGGCCAAGAAGATGATGGATCAGATCAATGAACTGAAGGCTTTGGGATTTATCCGAGACGGAGCTTCACCCTGGGGAGAACCTGTCTTGTTTGTTCCCAAGAAGGACGGAACTGTGAGGATGTGCATCGACTACCGGGCACTGAACAATATTACTATCAAGAATAAGTACCCTCTGCCCCGGATCGATGACCTGTTTGACCAACTCAGTAGAGCCAAGGTGTTCTCAAAGATTGACCTCAGATCCGGCTACCATCAGATCAAGGTCAGGAAGGAGGACATTCTCAAGACGGCGTTCAACACCAAGTATGGGCAGTTTGAATTCTTGGTCATGCCGTTTGGACCGACGAATGCTCCTACTGTATTCATGAACCTTATAAACAAGGTTTTCTATGAATACCTAGATCAGTTTGTCGTTGTCTTCATTGATGACATTCTGATCTATTCAAAGACTGAAGAGGAGCATGAAGAGCATCTCAGGAAAGTTCTGGGAACTTTGAGGAAAGAGAAGCTCTATGGTAAGCTATCTAAATGTGAATTCTTTCTAAATAAGATGGATTTTCTTGGCCATGTTGTCACAGGAGAAGGAATTTTGGTGGACCCTAAGAAGATAGCTGCTGTTGAGAAGTGGTCTACCCCAAGCTCAGTTGCTGAAATCAGAAGTTTCTTGGGCTTGGCTGGCTACTACCGGAAGTTTGTGAAGAATTTTGCCAAGATTGCTGAACCAATGACGAAGCTTACTCGGAAGAATGAAGAGTTCATCTGGACAAAAGATTGCCAGGCGACATTTGAGGAGCTGAAGAAGAGGCTTACAACAGCACCGATACTTGCGCTACCCGTAGGTACCGGCGGTTTCTCAATCTACAGCGATGCCTCTGGAAAAGGACTGGGTTGCGTTCTTCAACAAAATGGAAAAGTGATTGCTTACGCATCTAGACAATTACGGACTCATGAGAAGAACTATCCCACACATGACCTGGAGCTTGCTGCAGTCATCTTTGCATTGAAGCTATGGAAGCATTATCTATATGGGGAGAGAGTGGAAATATATACAGACCACAAAAGTCTGAAATATGTTTTCACTCAAAAGGAGCTGAACATGAGATAAAGAAGGTGGCTGGAACTGATGAAGGATTTTGACATTGACCTGCAGTACCATCCGGGTAAGGCTAATGTGATTGCAGATGCACTTAGTCGATACCCATTAACGATGTTCTTGACCAAGGAGCGGCACTTGTTGGAGGATATAGAGAAGCTTGGTCTGGAGATTGTACTGCCTGAGGAGAAGATGAAGAAATTGGGGCGAGAAGCTATTGTACCTGGAGCTGACTCAACCATGATGCAGTTGCAATTGCGTTCAAGTTTGATGGACAAAATCAAGGAGACACAATTCCAAGACGAGACGCTTTGCAAACTCAGAGATGAAGTGCTGGCAGGAACACTTGAAGGATTCTCTATCGCCAGTGACGGAGTATTGAAGAATGGTACGAGGCTGTGTGTACCATCTGGCGAACTGAGAAATGAGCTGATACAAGAAGTACACCAATCGCAGTATTCCATACATCCTGGAGCTAATAAGATGTATCGGGATATGCATACCATCGTTTGGTGGTATGGAATGGAGAAGGATGTATCCAGATTTGTGGCTAGATGCTTGATTTGCCAACAAGTGAAGGTTAGCAGACAGAGACCCGCAGGACTTCTACAGCTGCTGGACATTCCGGAGTGGAAGTGGTAGCATATAACAATGGACTTTGTGTCAGGATTGCCTCGATCTCAAGGAGGGAAGGACGCCATTTGGGTTATTGTGGACCGACTGACTAAATCAGCTCACTTTATCCCCTTCAAGGTTGGTTTATCCACTGAGAAGTTGGCGGCACTGTACATGCAGCATATCTACCGGATTCATGGAGTACCGGTAAGTATTGTATCTGACCGAGATACTAGATTTACCTTACACTTTTGGAAAAGTTTGCATGACAGCTTGGGAACAAAACTGAAGTTCAACACAGCCTATCATCCCCAAACTGATGGACAATCTGAGAGGACCATCCAGACGCTAGAGGACATGCTGAGATCTTGCGTCTTGGAATTTAGAGGGTCTTGGAAAGACCACTTGCATTTGGTGGAATTCTCCTACAACAACAGTTACCAAGCTAGCATTGGTATGACCCCATTTGAAGCTCTTTATGGACGTTGTTGCCGCACTCCACTTGTATAGGACGACGTAGGAGAAAGAGTGCTACTGGGGCCAGAGATGGTGACTGACGCAGCAGAGAAGGTGAAGGTAATTAGAGACAAACTCAGGATTGCTCAAGACAGGCAGAAGTATTGGACAGATAGCAGTCGTCGACCACTGGAGTTTGAAGAAGGAGATAGTGTCTTTGTGAAGATTTCTTCTACCAGAGGAACTATCTGATTTGGCAGAGCCGGGAAGCTGAGTCCCAGATATATCGGACCATTTGAAGTTTTGAGTCGAATTGGTGAAGTAGTGTATCGGTTAGCTCTACCAGCTAATCTTGAGGGCTTGCACAACGTCTTCCACATTTCGCAGCTCAGACGCTACATCCCAGATTCGAGTCATATCTTGGATCATTCAGAGCTGGAGATTGGACCCAGCCTTACAGTACCAGAGAAGCCAGTGGCAATTTTGGACAGAGGCGAGAAGAGGACCAGAACTTCGGTGACTCCCATAGTCAGAGTTATGTGGAGGTACGATTTCCCAGGCGAGTCTACTTGGGAGCGAGAGGATGAGATGCGGGAGCAATACCCGTACTTGTTTGAGACCTGAGGTATTTCCTTCCCTATCTTTTAATTTTGAGGACGAAATTTCTTAAGGAGGGAAGGTTGTGAAACCCGTAATTTTTAGTTAATTATTTGAATTAGTTAATTAATTAATTCGGGAAATTTTTGTCAAAAACCGTATTTTTCTAATTAATTAAAATATTGTGTTTATTATTTATTCTAGTTAGGTTGAATAATATTTAGTTAAACCTGTTAATTATGAAAACCATATTTTCAGAAAAAAAATTATTATTTTTCTGGATTTTGATTGTTGGCCCTGACCCGTCCTGACCCATCCCGAACCCATCTCGATCCATTTTAAAATCGAACCCAAACTCGATTTATTCTTAAGTCCATCAGCTTATAATTATTAGTATAATTCTAAAATTATTATTTAAAGAAAAACATTTATTAAAAGAAAAACAAATTTTTTTCTTTTCATTAAACTTATTTAATTTTCCTTAAACTCTTCTCTCTCTGCCTGGAGTAATTTCTCACGGCTGAGACTTCTCGAGTCCCCTCCGTTCCCGAACGGCCGAGCCGTCGACCCTTCGGCTCCCCGTAACTTCGGCGAACCCTTCCTCTCCCGTAACCCCCGCTCATCTCCTATATAATCTCCTTTCCACCATTCACCAACACCACCACTCTAAAACCCTTTTTCCCAATTTTCGTGCCCTAGCTGGAGCTCCACCTTCGGGAGTTCATCTCGACCCGACACCGGCGCAACCCAGCCCGACCCGCGCAGCTCCCCTGCGCGGCCTTCCTCCCGGCCGATCCTGAGTCCGGCGCACCCGTCGCCGCCGGTCCCCGCGAGCCCAGGCGCCGCCCCAGGCCACGCCCTGTCCGGCGACCTCCCGGCCGCGTCCCGCCTCCAGTACCCACGTGCTGTTCCCCGCAGCCTCTTGCCCCGACCAGACTTTCTCCGGCCTCCCGCGCCCCTGCTCGGTTCCGCCCGCAAGTCCCCAGGCCGATCCCGACCAGGGCCACCCTCTGCGTGGTTTTTCCAGCACTGTTCCTTTCGGGCCAGAGCTTCCCGAGCTCCGTGACGCTTCTCCGAGTTTCTTATTCCTCTTCTGGAATTTTCCCCGTTCTCTGGTGCTATTCCGCGGAACCCCGCTGTTGTCTTTTCCATGTTTGGGTGCTGTACACGCAGCCGAACTTCGGCGAGGCGTGTTCCGAGTCCGAGGCAACCCTTAGGATTCCGTCAACTTGGGTAATCTCTGGTAATCACAGTAGTTCGTCCCCTGTCATGGTCTGTGATGATATATTGGTCCACAAATTTCTTCGAAAATTTGGTTTTTCGATTACGTGTTTGGCTCCGGAGATTTTCGGAACCTTTGTTGCTCTTCGGTTTTAGTATTCTGATGTTTAGGGATTTTTCCGGGAAACTTTCGGAAAAGTTTCCAACGGTTGAAATTATTCTGAAATTTTTGGAAATGTTTTGGAATGGTTTTTCGGGAGTTCTGAATTGGTTCGGGTTCTCCGAATAAATATCGAAAATGATTTATGGATGTGTTTATATATATATTTGGGTTCCCCTGGTTTGGGATTATTTGCAGGAAATCATGGCGCACTTTCCCAGTTTTTGGGTTGACCAAAATAGAGGAAATGCTGCCGGATTTTCCATAAAATTTAGTTATATTTTAAAATGATTTTAAAATGATTTTCGGAAAATATTAATATTTTGGATTTCGAGCGACGACCGTAATTGGTCAATGGGCCCTGGCTAAGTGCAACCGAAACCGGTTTCGTCCGGACGTTGAGGCATTAGCCTATATGATGATTGGACCAAAAATCTGAGACCCATTAATTAATTTATTATTAAGTTTTAATTATAGGATTTTTAGAGACTAACATTGTCTTTTCTTATTTAAATTTATGTAATAAGGTATGTAAAAGGGCATAAGCCCATTTGTTTTCCTGCTGTGAGAAAGTGTAATAGCTTAGGTTTTATTTTGTTTTCTTTTATTTTATTTTTCTGGATGATTTTCGGTCATGAGAACGTAGTATAAAATGATAATTATTTATTTTATTTTAAAAAGAAAAAATAATAATAAATGTTTTATCACTTAGCAAATTAAGTTGTAAATTTAAAATAAAAATTCATGTATTTCTCATTAAAAAGGAAAATCTTAGTTTTATATTTATATAATTATAAAATACCGAGTTTTTCCAAATAAACCGATAAATACAATTTTTCTCGAAATTAAATATAAATTGATGTTTCTTAATTGCAACGCACAAACAATAGCATTTTGGTTGTGTTAGTTAAATAAAGACTAAAATTGACTAGGACACAACTAGAGATTGCAACTAGTATTGCATCATTAGCGACTTTGGTTTTCTGAGACAAGTTTCCGAATGTAGGATTTAAAGAAAGAACCTGAATTCCCATCCCGACGTATCGACCCGTCCAGTCCAATCAATTTTAGGTAAGTACATTTTTGTGGTAGATTACAATTAGTTAATAATTGTTTTAATGCAAGTTTAAACCACGATACAACACGGAACTCTCTTTGAGAGCATTGACAGTAACTACTGTAACTATTGGGGACTGGAGGAGTAGTGTAGTGGATATGACCACATCCAATTATTATAACTGAATGTATTAGCTTACCCCTCATACACACGGGGATAAGCCATACCATATCACTAGGATATTACTGTAACAAACCCAATCCGGTCATATTCATTGCCTATTCATATCATACTATTTTTAACTGCTGGAAAATTATTTACTTCAAATTGTTTAAAAGTGCATAATTCCATTATTAATTTCAATTGTTAAAATATCATAAATTTATACTTTGCTCCCTCCTGACTGGAGACTATATTTTTAGGTCCTATTGAGGATGCAGAGCTACTGATTAGTAGCTACTATGACCCTGAGCTATACCCTGCTGTGCTTCCTGAGGATGGCGTACCTGATGATGATGTTGCTTCTTTTTAGATGTTATTTTCCAGTTTGATAGTTTTGTCTAAAAACAATGTTATTTCAGTTGGTGGTTTTATGATTGTACTTTGTGCTGAACAAGTTTTAATTTATCGAATAACAAAGATTGTGGCAAATTAGATTGAGTTGTTGATTACCTGCATATGGAAGATACAACTTACTGCCGCCGTCTCAACAACGGTGCAGGCTGGGCATGATCCGATTCGACCCAAGTAATTGGGATCGGGTCGTGACAGAACAACATGAATCTAGATATCAACGAGGGATGCCTCGTCATCAAGGTATGAAGGATCCAGTGCCGAGCCATACTCCTGCGGGAAATCGTCTATACCTGGAGAGATCACCAGGTCCTCAGAGGGACGTAACAAGATACAGGAAGAACATACCATATGAACTGAATATAAATGCACCATAAAATAAAGATAAAGTAAAGTGTCCAAATCATAACACGGCTCAATATTCCATCATCGAAACAGTAGGCTACCCCTACAACCAAATAAGGACAAGGGGTAACATACTATTCCGCGATGTGACATTTTTCCATGCCATGATTGAAACATGAAATTTGCTAAGGTCTCCTAACATTTCTAGTAGGCAATTTAGAAGACATCTCATATATGGGCAGGTAAAGGCTGACTCCCCCATGACAAGGTAACAACTCACAATACGTACACGTCAAGTACCAATACTATCAACCGGCATAACTCGAAGCTAGCAGCCCACGTGACCCATCAGTCCACATAGCTCGAGGCTAGTGACCCTCGCGACTCGACTACCATAGTACGCAGTTACTACAGCTTTTAGATTTGGGGTAGCCCATACATTTAACCATCTTCTCCCTCCCAAGGTCACTAACAGAAGGTAGTTCGCTAAGACTAGGTCCATATGCATACAAAAAGGCAAGAAGGAAAAATAACTAAAAACAAAATAAAGTGAACTAAAAATAGCAAGTAATGGATCCAACTGAGAACAGATAATAAATATGCAATAAATAAATAAATAAAGATGCATCTATTTATAAACAGTAAATAAGGCAAGGTATCTTGCCTGAGGGTGGTACGAGAAGCGGCAAAATCGAACAATAAGAATCGTCAGCACGAAAGTCAAAATCCACAAGGAGCTTCGGATGCTGAAACAAACATCACAAATGTGTTTGGTATAAAAGATATGTTTAGGAAATGCCTGTCCAAAAGTCCAATTCTGGAACAGAGACAAAATCGTAATTTCGGGTCAAAATGATGTCCGTTATTGGACCCATTTTGTACCGAAACGCGTGCCGGTATCTATGGTCTCTAAAGTCGTCAAACTAGATGTCTACGAATTCAGCTCGAGGAGAAGAACTCAACGGTATGTCCAGTTTTTGGATTCCGAGGAGCCACGTACAAAATTGCCCGTTTGAGTGGGTCACGGGTCCGCCAAAAAGGGGTTCCGATTCGACCTTCTAAGAATCGAACCAAACTTTGCACACAGGACTTGAATTTTGATTCGGACCTGTTGGCACAAGTTTCGTCTCGAATCGACGACTGTACACGAAGTTAGTGCGAAGTTTACAAATTGGCGATACGGGGTTATCTCGACGTATACAGACTGATTTCGTCGTGCACACACGACGAAACTGAGTTCCGTCAGTTCCCACACGTCGGCAATGCCTATACGCGTCTTTCGATGCGTATAGTGTGCGACCACGTCGCCCGGTTTGTCGGGGCGCACGCCGTATCGGAAAAATTTCTAATTATTTTAGTTTCAAAAATTTGTTTTTCTTGAATTTTAAACTTCAAATAACTTTCTGCACAATACATAAAAAATCGATCTACCTGAAGGGTTTTCATCTTGTATAAGCTAACTATAACGGTTGAGATTTGTTTTCAAAAATCCTAAGTAAGTAGCTCAGAAAATGCCTTCCAAGTTGGGGTTTGGGACTGTCCCATTGCTCTGTTTTCGAGCAGTATTTTCCTCGACTTTGCGCCGTGTTCCTGGTCAAAGTAATAGGATTTAACTAAATCCCTCTGAAGGGTTAATTAGGTGGTTATGTCCCCAATACGTAGGAATTTATGACTCGAAAAATGATCGAGTAATCATAGAGAAATTTGGCTCGATAATAGGGTACCTGGAGTTCGGTTTCAAAACAAAGGTGGCTCTGTTGCGGTCGGCTTGGGCGGCCCCGACGGTGCTCCGGCGAGCTTCTGGCAGCGCAGGAGGGTCAGACAAGTTCGCAGGAAGTCGAGGGAGCTCTCGTGTAGATGGTTGCGACGTTTTAAGGGTTTTTTGGAAGGAATTTATTATCGAGAAATTTTTAGTACAGCCGCGACATATGGGTTATTTATTTGGAGATTTAAATCGAATTTAGATTCGATTTAAATCTAGATTTGGTGTGATCTAAAGAGGATATGATCTAGGATCCTGCGGGATTTGAATCAGGTTGTTTTGGTGAAGATTTGGTTTCGAAATTTTTTTCTCTTTCAGAGACTCTCGGTCTCTGTTTTCTTCTTGCGGAACAAATGGGGGGGTGGGTTCGGCCTGTAAGGAAGAGGAACAATGCATAACACTGTTCCATGATTCTTCTTTTTTTCTTTTTCTTCTTTTTCTTTTTTTTCTATCTATTTCTATGTATATTTATATATATATATCATCAATAAAAATATTTGAGTTAGTATATAAGAAAATATATTCCTAGTAAAATATTTAATGCACCTTTATATTAGTACTATTCAATTATTACTATTTATAAATCATTCTAGCATTCAAAAATACGAAAATAATTTAGAAAAGAAATTTAACCATATGCTATATACAAGGAAATATTCAGTATTATCATATAGTAAATGTTTTAATATCTAATCATAAAAGACTTGGAAAAAAATCTCTAACCCTAATAATAATTATATAAATAATATTTTGTAAAATATTTATTAAGAGGGATTTTATATACCCATTTAGGTATAAAAATCTATCATTAATATTATACAACAAGAAAATAAACCAATAATTTATAAATTATTCTAAAATAGTAAAAATTTAATTTAAGCCGAGAAAAAAAAATACCCAAAATTTTGGGGGTTTATATCCTACCCAACTTATAAGAATTTTGGCCTCAAAATTAAAAATTGAACTTAATATAAAAAATATAATGAGGCTGAATATGAAGAAAGAGTAATTATATCAAATATCAAATCATAACTTAGTTTTCAAAAATATAGATGGGGTAATATAGAAGGAATCCATCCGACAACATATTCTATAAGGTAGGGCATTCTTAGTCTGGCATGGTTCATAGGTATCCAATCATTTGAGAGAATGGGACAAAATTGCATGGTAAAAATCAATTGGGGCAAAATTGGACATACATGGTTTGCTACAAGGAAATTGTGTTATACATGTGGTGTAATTGAAATGGAGCATTGGATGGAGTGTTTGCTTGGGACAGGTATGTCATAGGTGTAGAGTGGCTTGTCTAGTTCATGAGGGTTGAATTTGTTGGAAGAAAATGGTTAGTGTTGTGCTTCAAATATCAAGGTCACGCAAATGTGTCAAAATGATACGGATGGAAATAGACGTTATAAACCAATGATTTATAAGTCCCGTTGGAACCAATCTTGATTAATTCACGTCTTAGATTCTAAACTATATGGGCTGGACAAGATCCATAAAATCAGTCTAAACCATTCCTACTAAATGATGTTGACCTAGGATAAGTTTCAGCTCGAGTGGTTGAGCTAATTGTCAGTCGGATGGTTACTAGGTTCCTTAAGCCCAAAAATACGTTTTCTGTGACTTTTGAGTATAAGTAGCTCATGGGCCTCGATTGAGTGGCACGCTAGTGGCATGTGCGTAGTGGCTTCGAGTAGATCACCACCCTATACCGGGTTAGAAGAATTGAGTCGAGGCTGGATCTATAATTGAAGTTAGAAAGTACGCCTGTATTATGGTAATGGTTGTAATTAGCCATTTTTTGACTCGAAAGTCGTATCATAAAAATAGAGTACAAGGGGACGTGTTTGTATGGCACATAGTATGTCTAGATGATGGTGGGATCGTCTAGGCCTCATATATGGAATTTGTTGGAAGAAAAGACTATTATTGTGCTCCAAATTTCAAAGTCACGGTAGGAGTATCCATAGTGTTACGAATAGAAGTGGACGTTGTGAACCACTGAGTTACTTGCTTGATTTGAGAAAATATGTCAAGTCAAAGATCGTACTTTGAACATCGAACAATGGAGAAACGACTACGTATGTCATCCTTGTGCTTCCAAGTTGGCGAGGGATGCCCTGATGACACATGCACCAGAGGAATTGAATGATTCACCCTCCTATAGCAGCAAGACAATTACTGTTGGGGTAATAAATTATAAGGTACTTTATGCAAGATCTCTAACTACTAACTCTTAAATCACTATAATAAGTCTGCTAGACTATGGCCAATAGATTTCTAATGGTTTCGAGAGTCGTGCATATGCAGTGTTGCTGATAACTAGTGATTCATTCTAAGACAAGTATTATGATATGCATGTTGACCAATGTAACATCCACTTTTCTAAAATGAGGGTAATTTTGAACTTTTATAATTTTGATTAATCAATAATAAGATTTAACTCATATTATGATTTTTAGTGATTTTTAGTTAATTTAAAACTATTTAAATATTAAATGTGATTTTGATGGTTAACTAGTGTAACGCTAGAATTGTTAAGCCTAGAGACTAACCATTACCATGGAGACTAGTCATGTGATTAGAATATCATATTACTACTTTTAACCTAAGGGTATTTTGGTCATTTTGATAATTTTGTGAAATTATAAATTGTATTAATTAAATATGTGCTAATTGTTAGGTTGAGACTAGACATAGAATCCTAGCCTAATCTAGATTAGCCTCGAGCTTAGAGTCTTGATTAGGGTAACCTAGTAATGGCAAGATTAATAATATCTCGATATTTCTAGGTAGGATATTTACTCCTTAGGATATTTGTGAAAAAGAAAGCCTTATGACTAGTTGAACCAATAGGAAGGCTTAGAATTGGGTGGACAAGCCATAGCCACTCATCTAAATCTAAAATCTAACCCTAATTCATCTAAGGGCAACCACTATAGGTAGGTTAGCCTCCATTCCTTTTATTTTATTCCATCTTGCCTATTTTCCTTCACAAAGTGTTCTTCTCCAAATTAGAGAGCTTCCCTCTTTAAATTGATCTCCAAATCCTTACATCCCTCAACCAAAACTTCCATCCAACCTTCTCATACTACCAAGGGAGGGTGCTAGCAAAGATTTGGAGCAAGGTGCAAGAAGGAGTGTCCTTTTTGGAAGATCTTCGTGTCGGAGCCGTGTCCTTGGGAGTATCATTGGAATTCCACTTCCAATAGGTAAAACCAATCCTCTAAATTAATTTTCTATGCATATTAGTTAGTTTTGAACCCATAGGATCCACCCCCATGTATGTACCCCATTTAGATTTAAATTTGAGGCCATTTGGAGCTCTCTTAAGGATTTTAGATATGTGTCTTGTGTCCTACTTGATAGATCCCAAATTAGGACACCCCATGTGTATGTATGTATGATAATAGTTTATATAGATATTTAAATTCAGTTTTAGAATGGTTAGAGAGTAGATTTATCTTAGTTAGGATGGTTAGAATGAGTTTCATTTGGATACCTATGTTGGTATCCAAGTATATTGGCCTACATGTATTTCTTTTGTCCAAAACAACTCAAATTCGTCATAATATTCATTCACGTTTTTATTAACCAAAGCAACTTAGAAATGTCATAACTTTTAGCTTAGAACTCCGATTAATCTTCCGTTTTTTTAGAAGAACCGTATCGAAGTTAGCTTTCTAAATATATATTTTAATAAGGCAAATTCTTTATAGAAATTTCTGTAGAATTATTTGAGTGTCAGCTGTACGAAAGACAAATGCGTTTCGATATTTTTACGATTTCGGGAGCTTCCGGACACGAAAATGCGATCCGTTTGAAGTTTCGGAAAGATATTACGAAGGGATACAACATACTTTAATTCTAGAATTTAGTGAAGGCCCAATTGGTACAGTATTGATTTTAAGTAGAAGAGTGACTATACGACATAGGCATTTTGTGTAACCTATGAGCCTATGTTGTATGGATATTAAATGAATGTAGAGTATATAATGCATGATATGTTAGATGAATAAAATAATATATATGATATATATCCTCTTTACAAATGTGTATATATATGGTTGAATGCAAGCATGTAGGAATACAATCAATGTAATGTATGTAAGCAATGCATAAATGCATGAATGAAAGAATGATATACAATGTATGCATGAAATTATATAATGAATGCTAGATATGAATGCAAGGTATACATGTAATGATAGATATGCATGCATAATGTATAAAAAATGTAATACAATATATAATGATAGCATGTATGGTAATGTAGAATATATGATTCAAGCATGTATATGTCTACTGTTTTTCCTTTTCCTTACATTTTTCCTTCCTTCCCTTTCCATTTCAGTTTTTTCTCCTTTTTTCCTCTTCTATTTTTACATGTTGTATACAATGTATATAATGTATAGATGCATGAAAGTATGTAATATGCATGAATGACATGTATGTAATAAAAATAAGTATATGCATGCAACTTAATGATATGTGAATGGATATAATGCATGAACTGAAGTATGCATGTATATGGGATATGAATGATATATATATATATATATATATATATATATATTTATATATATATATATATATATATATATATATATATATATATGTGTGTGTGTGTGTGTGTGTGTGTGTGTGTGTTAAGGTAATATAATGTATGTATTTACATATATTTTGAGTTAAATATATGAGTTTGTATGCATATATTATATATATGCAAGTATGCAGGAATGAATGTAATATAATGTAGAATATGCATATATGTATATAATATGCAAGTATATAATGTATTCAAATATGTATGTATGCATCTATGTTTGTATGTATAGGTGCATGAATGAATACAAGTATGCATATATGATATGTATGTAGGCATGTATGCAATGTATGTATGTATACATGATATGTATGTATACATGTATGCAATGTAAGTATGTATATATGCATTTATATAAACAGAGTTAACCTATAACCTTTTACACACATGCATTTATACACCCTTTGACACCATGTATCCCAGGTCACATACACCTACCTATCACTAAATCTGAGAACATTAACACATATCCTTTCACACACATGCCAAACACATACATACTCTCTTACTCTTTTACCTCTCTTTCTCTCTCTCTCTCTATATATATATATATATATGTATATAGCTTTCTATATATATCTATGTATATGAATATGTGAATGGGAATAATATATATACATTATATGACTAAGTTTGTGTGCGTTGTTAGCTTATGGTTTAGTTTTGTGCTTGGTTTAGCAAGTGACTTAGGCTATGAGTTAGTAGCTATCTTGGATACTTGATTTCCATATACTTAGTTTATTTAGACCTAGAATTGACTAACGTAGACTAGTTGACCATTGTTGACCCAACCCTAGCTAGTTTGACCACAGTTGATTAGAGTTGACCTAGTTTGACTTTATAGTTGACCAGAGTTGACCAAAGGTTGACTTTGACCTAGATTGACTTAGACTCATGTAGATTGCATTATAATTTCAATTACCATATAAACTGAACTCTTTATAACCTGTATTGCTATAACTAGGACTCTGTGACTCCAGTTGGCCATCTTTTTATATCAGCTATTCAGGGTATCAGGCGAGTACATTCTCTGATCGTTTCATACTTGTCACGACTTATATTCTTGTTCTAGATTACTTTACTTGATGCTCACACTTGTTATCACGGATTAGTACTATATGTTTCTTTCATGCGATGTTATCCCCTTATAGGATACATCAGGTATTTTGTGTTCGTGTACTTTATCATGGACATTGTATACTTCTTGTATTCGTGTTATTCGTGTACAAATCGTGTGAAATCGTGTACTCTTATGTGCCCACATGATCATCTTGTGCAACTATACTTCGTGTGCAATAACATAACTTGACTGGATCCTTGTGTATTGATTGGGGAGGGTAAGTAGGAAATGGTTATGCGATCAAATTCCCTATTGTATAAAATATTGTATATGTCCATTGTACCCTCGTGTATAATGGAGTCCTATTTTATTGTATAACCTAACTGTTTACATAACCATATTGTGCTCTAAATCACTAGTCACTTACAGTTCTTACTTATCATGTATATATTTTCAGTTTACAAATATCTCTTGTTTTCGTGTACATCTTCTTACAGTTCATGTATCTTACTCTTTTGCATGCTTTATATTTCCTGCCATAATATAAACTGCGTGAGACGTATTGTGCTCGCTCCTGTCCTGACTGGACCTGTTAAAAATATTACAGGTAACATAGAGATTCACAGCTAGCCTAGAGGACTAGTAGAGCTTGGAGTAGATTGCTAGTTTATGGTTTAGTTTTCTCTGTTGGAACTTGTATTGTAATATGTGGAGATTTGAGTTGTATTTGAGATTGTTTAAGATATTATTATTTTAGAAGTTTATTTAAGTTGTTGCTTTGAGTTTAGTATAGACTTCTGTGTTATCCTATCGTGCTTAGACTGTGATTGAGTTTCATTATATCTATACTTGTCGTCCGTTCAGAGTTGAGATTTGACAAGTACATTATATAATTGCGTGAGTTGTTGATTAGATAGTAAACTAGAACAGCATTCTACCGCCGACACTGCGGCATAGGCTGGACGTACAAACTTTTCGTGCCCTTACACTGGGTGCGGGTCGTGACACGTAAGCTAATGGATGTGTTGTTCTAACGCTAAGCCATGTCTAAAACAAATAAATAGTATAATTAGAATAATACCTGCTAAATCTCCAATCTCGGGGTGGGTGCCTATCACAGTCATGCTAAATGTTTGCCCACGCCTTTGTCCATTTGTCTCCTGCCCATCCTGCCTAACTTATATAGATTGGCCAGCTAAGTGTGATCCTCTAGGATAACCTCCATGTGATGGTTGACTGGGCTCTGCTATTGGTCCTGGTGCTACGGGTCCTTGCATCCGATGTTGTGCTGCCTTTAGTTGTTCTATACAGTCTCGGGCCTTGTGATGATTAGAGCCACAAATCATGTATTGTCCTAATCTGCGACGACAATCCTTCATGACATGACCTTTCTTATGACAGAAGCGACATGTAAGAAGCTCATCAATTGGATTAGGTGATGCTCTTGTTGGTTGTTGTGTCATGGAACGCCTGATTGGTCCACCATGGATAAGATTACTTGGCCAAGTTGCTGGAATATGGCGTCTCTGAGCCTGTTGTATTTCCTTGTCAAGGAGTTCCTGGCTTCTAGCTTCTTCTAACGCTGCAGCGTGAGAAACCCTAGACTGCACTGTAGTATGCTTCTTGAGCTCTGGTGTCAATCCTTGGTGAAATCTCTTGGCCCTTTCCTGCTCAGTAGGAATCAATGTCTCACCGAATCTGCTAAGTCGACTGAATTCTGCATCGTACTCATCTACGGTCATGGTTCCTTGCTTGAGGTGTAGGAACTGATCATAGAGGACATCGCGTACATGGATAGAAAAGAACCTCTCATTGAAGAGTTTGTAGAACTCTTCCCAAGTCTGATTGGCTCCCAAGCGTCTTTCTTCGGCTTCCTACCAATGATGGGCATTGTCTTCTAAGAGCAAGTCTACTGCGGTCATCCAATCATTTGCTGGCAACTGGGACGCCCTTAGTAGCTTCTCCGTGTTGATAAACCACGCGGTGACCTCTAGTGGTTCCTCGGTACCTCTGAAGGGTTTGGGGTTCATATCCATAAAGTCTTTGATGGAACCCTCATATGGATGTAGAGCTGGTGCTGGTACCGGTGCTGGAGGGGGAGGTGGGGGCTTAATCAGTTCTTCCATCATGCTTTGCCTCATCAGCTCAACATGTTGCCACTGAGTCTGTATTATGGCGTACATGAACTGTGTCGTAGGGTTCCTATCCTCGGGTTGTGGAGGCATTTGTGGTTCGCACTGAGGTGGGTACTGTTGGCCCATTGGTCATATGGTCAAACTGATTTTAATAATTGATCAAACTCTGTCTCGATATATGAAGCTAGTCAGGATATCTCGGACTCTTGGACATGATCAAGAACGACTATCTACTCGGTTCAAGACCGAAGCGTTGTTTGCCTGTTCGAGTCTGTATTTCTTTGAGCAATGTAATCTTTATTTTATTAAGTCTAGAAATACGTTGTACACCGAGTCGTACTGGCAAATAGGCTATTCCAAAATTATTTCAAAATGTTTTTAAAATGACCTCAGTTTTGAAAAACATTCGTATTAACAAAAGCTTCAAAAAGGTTTTCAAAAAGGTTTTCAAAATTTCCCAAAAACTATTTTAAAAACCCTAACCTAACCCGGACAGAACTCGGCCAGAGTTCGGTTAGTGGCCGTTTTGTTTTTTAATTCCTTGGAACTTGGTCCTCCTGCAGTTGCGAATTTGACCGAGATTTGCTCATCGAGTTCTGCTCGAATTCTGCCAGAATTCTGTCTTTGGAACTACTATAAATATAGAAGGATTTCGATCATTTTAACTCACTCATTCACTTTCAATCTTCTCTCTACTTAAAGCTTTCAGTCTTTCAAAGAGTTTTTCTCGAGCTTTAATTTTCAGATCCCAAGCCAATTACAATCCTCTAGTCGATTTGCCAGTACGGTACGTTCTAGAAGTTTCAGAGTGATTGTAATCAGAAGGCTTGATAGAAGAATACCTCTTCACAATTGAAGTTGGACGAGTTCTTCGTATCAAAGCTCGCATTGTAGAAGTTACAAGGATTTCGTAAGAAAACTTGCGGTTTTGCCAATAGTGGATTCAACTGGTAGCAAGAGTTCTACCGACTGGACTAGTCCTCAACAGAGGAAAACCAGTATACATCGCTGTCTTTGCGTTTGCTTTCTTATCTCTGCCTTTACATTATTCAGTTGTGATTATTATTCTGTGATCTTGCTGCTAACATTTTTAATTAGCATTATTCCGCTGCCAACTCTATTCACCCCCTTAGAATATTTTGCTTTACGATTTCGTTCCTACAATTGGTATCAGAGCAGGTTCTCCATCTAGAGGTATTATATTCTGATCCCAATCGTTCCTACAATTGGTATCAGAGCGGGTGTTACAGGTAAAGCAAGGTAACATTGTAATTATTTATTCTTTTAACTAATTGTTATATAGATCACAGTACAACACATGGCAACTGTAAAATTCACAAGTGAAGGCCAGGCCACAAACAGACCTCCACTGTTTGATGGTACGAATTATACCTATTGGAAAACACGGATGAGTATCTTCTTGAAATCACTTGACTTTGATTTATGGTCTATTGTTATTGATGGCTATAAAAGGCCACCTCGTATAAATGTTGATGGAGTTTTAATTGAAAAACCCCATAACAGATATACAGAGGAAGAAAAGAAAAAGGCCAGTCTTGACGCACGTGCTATTAACGCTTTATTTTGTGCTTTAGACAGAACTAAATTTAACAGGGTGTCTATCTGCACAACTGCTAATGAAGTGTGAAAGCTTCTTGAAGTCATACATGAAGGCACGACTCAAGTCAAAGAATCAAAGGTCAGCAGACTTAGTCAGGAGTACGAGGTGTTCAAGATGAAGCCCAACGAAACAGTTACTCAGATGTTCGAAAGATTCTTGGATATTGTAAATCCTTTGTCCTCCCTAGGCAAAGATTACGGTAACCATAAAAAGATTCACAAACTCCTGCGAGCACTTACCAAGAACTGGATTCCAAAGGCTACTGCAATCATTGAAGGGAACGACCTCACAACTATGTCCCTTGAAGTACTCATGGGTAAGCTACTCACTCATGAACTGGAGCTACAAGATTTTGAAGAGCCTGCACCAAAGGAGAAGACGATCGCTTTCAAGGCTCAGCACAGAAAAGCTGCTGAAGGTGATTCAGACAGCAGTGAATCTGGTGCTGAAGATCAGGCACTCCTAGTAAGGAAATTCAAAAGATTCATGAGATATGAGGAGAAAGCCAAAGAAAATAATAGCAGCAACAACTGGTATCAAGATGATGCTGTCTGCTATGGCTGCAAGAAGAAGGGACACATGAAGAAGGATTGTCCTACAAACTCATCATCAAACAAGAAGAGAAACAGGTATGAGAAAGGGAACCTGAAGAGATTAACATCTCGGAAGTATGCCAATACTAGCATATGGCATGAAAGTGAAGCCAGCGACTCAGAAGATGAACAATCAGAAGACGCTGCAAACGTATGCTTTATGGCATCCGATCAGGTACCTACTGAACCTGTAGTTGATACATATGATGACTTCACCTTTGAACAATTAGGAGATGCCTTCAGTGAATTGATAAGTGATTACAGGAAACTGCGTAGCAAATATCAGACCTCTAAGAAGGTACTCAAAGAGTACAAAGGTGAAATAGGAAGACTTACCGACCTACTAGCTGAGGTTAAAAATAATGTTAGTGAGTCTGGTGAGCTTTCTTCTATTAATCTCTTATTACACGATACTAACAAGTCATCTGAAGAGAAAGACAAGGTTATTGACCAACTGAAAGAAGAACTTTCTAAAGAGAAGAAAAGTCTTCAATGTGCATAAGTCAGAATGGAAGCACTCACTTCTGACTATACTAAGTTGTATGGCACTTCCAAAAGATTGAAAATTAGGTTAGGAAAATAGCCTGAGACTGCTGCTTCCTACCCTAACACGTGTCACTTACCTAAAAATCGAAATATTCCCAAACCAAACACTATCAGACCTAACCATATCAAACCTTTACCCCAAAAGGTTAAGCCCAAACAGGATTATAGGTATGCTTTCTTCTATACTAGAAAACCTAAACCTACCAGCCATGCACACTACTCAGCTTTCAACACTCAACATGCACAATGTCATTATTGTGGCCACACTGGTCATATTTCTCCTCCATGTAGAATCAGAAAGCTTGTTGATTTAAATATTTATGCTTGGATACCAAAAGCTAACATTTCAGGACCCTACAAGAAATGGGTACCAAAAGTTTCATCTGCAAATTGTTTTGTAGGTGGAACACCTTTCACATGCTAAAAGCAAATGGATACTCGACAGCGGTTGTTAACGGCATATGACCGGTGACGCTACATTATTTGTAACACTGTCGAAGAAAAAGAAGGAAGGTTATGTTTCCTTCGGTAATAACTTGAAAGGGTATATCATTGGTATCGGTGATGTTGGTAAGTCTCCCTATCCTGTGATTAAGGATGTCTGTCTGGTTACCGAGTTGAAACATAATCTACTCAGCATAAGTCATCTAGCTGATCATGGTTATGGCATCAACTTTGGCAAAGACAAATGTACTATAGTTGATAGCTCAACTGGTAGTACTATCTTTGAAGGTATCAGGGAAGACAACATATATGTTTTCTATTTGTTGGAAGAAACTAACATTTTAGGTAGATGCTTAATGGCTAAAAGTGATGAGAGTCATCTGTGGCATATGAGACTCGGTCACACAAATATGGACACAATCTCAAGATTCTCCACGAAGAAGCTAGTACGCGGTTTACCGGACATAACATTCAAAGAGGATTCGGTATGCAGCCAATATAAAAAGAACAAAGCTACCAGATCCACATTCAAGTCAGTAAATGCAGTATGTACTGCTAGACCTCTACAATTGCTACATATGGACTTATTTTGTCCTAGCAGAGTTGCTAGCCTCGGAGGTAAGTTATATGCTTTTGTAATTGTAGATAATTACTCTAGATACACGTGGGTATACTTTTTGACACGCAAGAATGATGCATTATCCGAATTTGTCATCTTTTATAAGAAAGTACAGGATAAAAAAGGTTACATGATCACTCGTATTAGAAGCGATCATGGTGGCAAATTCGAGAATGTAGAGTTTGAGCAATTTTATGACACACACGGTTTTGTACACGAGTTCTCCTGCCCTAAGACTCCACAACAAAATGGAGTTGTGGAACGTAAGAACAGAACTCTATCCGAAATGGCCAGAGTAATGTTAAACCAGTTTAGTCTACCCAAATATTTCTCGGCTGAAGCTGTCAATATAGTTTATTTTGTTCTAAATAGAGTTCTAATTCGACCCAAATCGAAGAAGACTCCATTTGAGTTATGGTTTGATAGAATTCCATCAGTTTCATATTTTAGAATATTTGGTTGTAAATGCTTTATTCTTAATACAAAAGACAATTTGGGAAAATTTGACGAAAAGGCCGTTGAAGGTATATTTTTAGGTTATGCGGCCAAGAGCAAAGGATACAGAGTCTTCAACAAACGAACTATGATCATCGAATAATCAATCAATGTCACCTTTGATGAATTGAATCAAATGACTATCGATGACAATGACGAAGATCTAACTGTACCAAGCTCAACACCAGCTGATTCTCAACCAAGCTCAGCACTAGCTGATCCTCCTAAAGAAGATCCAGGAACCAGCTACCTTCAGAGTCTGCCGAAAAGATTAAAATTTACGGCTGATCATCCAAAGGATTTGGTAATTGGTGATATTACCAAAGGTGTAAGTACTCGTACATCCAGTAGAGATATTATTTCTAGTGTTGCATTCATTTCACAGCTAGAACCCAAAACCATTGATGAAGCATGTACTGATAACTTTTGGATAGATGCTTTGCTAGAGGAATTAAACCAATTTGAACGAAATCAAGTTTGGGAACTTGTTCCCAAGCCTATTGATCATCCGGTCATTGGCACCCGTTGGGTATTCCGAAATAAACTGAACGAGAATGGTTTAGTGACTCGTAATAAGGCTCGACTCGTAGCTCAAGGATACAATCAGGAAGAAGGTAACGACTACGATGAGACTTATGCCCCAGTTGCGAGATTAGAATCCATTCGCATGTTATGTGCATTTGTATGTTTTCATAATTTCAAATTATTTCAAATGGATGTCAAGAGTGCATTTTTAAATGGTTTTATAAAAGAAGAAGTTTTTGTAGCACAACCTCCTGGTTTCACAGATTTTAAAAACCCTGATCATGTTTTCAAGTTGAAGAAAGCTTTATACGGTTTAAAAAAAGCTCTTCGTGCTTGGTATGATCGTCTAAGCTCTTTTCTACTTGACAACGATTTTTCAAAAGGCAAGGTTGACACTACACTTTTTATTAAGTCTTTTAATAGCAAGCTTCTTTTAATACAAGTCTACGTTGATGATATTATATTTGGATCTACTGATGAATATCTCTTTGTTAAGAATTCTCTAAGTGTATGCAGAATGAGTTTGAGATGAGCATGATGGGAGAGCTAAAATTCTTTTTCGGACTGCAAATCAAACAAACTGACAATGGGACATTCATAAATTAAGCCAAGTACACAAAAGATTTGCTAAAGAAGATTAATCTGGACAATATCAAACCTATTGGCACACCGATGGCAACTTCAACAAAGCTTGTTATTGATGAACAAGGCAAGCCGGTCGACACACGTAAGTATCGAGGTATAATCGGTAGTTTACTTTATTTAACTGCTAGTCGTCCATATATTATGTTTAGTGTTTGCCTGTGTGCACGTTTTCAAGCTAATCCAAAGGAATCACATCTGTACGCAGTTAAGCATATCTTTCGATACCTTAAGGGCACTTCTTCTGTTAGCTTATGGTATCCCAAAACTAAGTCCTTTGACCTTATTGGTTATTCGGATGCAGATTTTGCTGGATGCAAAGTTGATAGAAAAAGTACCAGCGGCACATGTCATTTCTTAGGCAAGGCTTTAGTCTCATGGTTTAGTAAAAAGCAAAATTTTGTAGCCCTATCAACAACGGAGGCTGAGTATATCGCCGTAGGACGTTGTTGTGCTCAGATTTTGTAGATAAAACAAGCCTTAGAAGACTATGATTTATTTTACACACATATTCCCATTTTCTGTGACAACACGAGCACTATTAATTTGACTAAGAATCCAGTATGTCACTCTCGTACTAAGCATATCGAGATTCGACATCATTTTCTTAGAGATCATCATCAGAATGGAGATATTGACCTTGTATACATAGACACTGAGAATCAATTAGCTGACATCTTCACAAAACCTCTAGCAGAAGATCGTTTCAATTATTTACGTCAAGAATTAGGAATTTTGGACGTCAATAATGTTAATTAATTTTGTTTTATGATTATATTTTAATACGTAAAAACTGTATTAGAGACAAGCCAATAAAGAGTCTGTCTGTCACCACAACTACGGTTGAAGCGAAGCGGTACTTAAGAGTTCCCCGGTGAACCTCCGCCAGCTGGGACAGTACTCCTACAGGTAATCTGAGACAGTCGCTGTGTAACGAAATTTACTCTATAAAATACTATTAATTATATTAATTGAAGGTTGAAATTACTAATCTTTGAATTAAATTTTTAAAATGAGTCAAGGATGATGAGGAGATGTGATGATTTATTAGCTGATTTTTTTGAGACTTAGTTATTGTCTACTGTACACTTGGAAATGCTCCGACATTCCAAGTTTCTGTCTTTTTAGCTTTTTATTATCAGTATTTCTTTTGAGGACTTGTACTGGATATTTCTTGATGTCTCTTGAATATCATTATCTTTTTGGTATGCGTAGTTTATCTTTCACATCAGTTTATTTATTTATTTATAGCATCTTTATCTGCTTCTATATTATAAACTGCCTGAGACAAATACATGTCTGTGATGTTATTTTTTTACTGTCTCTACCATCTGTCATAATTTTTTTTATTTGTTTCTTCACTGTTTGTTACTTATACATTAATTGCGGGGGAGCTTTCTATTTACAATTATTTTGTTAAGTGACAACGGAGGAGAAATAAGGATCTAACATCTTATTTTTTGAGACAATGCAGGATATGAACAATTTTAACTTTACTATTTTTTGATTTGATTCCAAGCTTAGATGTTATATCATTCATAGTTTGTCAATTATCAAAATGGGGGAGATTGTTGGCCCATTGGTCATATAGTGAAACTGATTTTAATAATTGATCAAACTCTGTCTCGATATATGAAGCTAGTCAGGATATCTCGGACTCTTGGACATGATCAAGAATGGCTATCTACTCAGTTCAAGACCGAAGCATTGTTTGCCTGTTCGAGTCTGTATTTCTTTGAGCATTGTAATCATTATTTTATTGAGTCTAGAAATACGTTGTACACCGAGTCGTACTGGCAAATAGGCGATTCCAAAATGATTTCAAAATATTTTTAAAATGACCTCAGTTTTGAAAAAACATTCGTATTAACAAAAGCTTCAAAAAGGTTTTCAAAATGGTTTTCAAAATTCCCCAAGAACTATTTTAAAAACCCTAACCTAACCCTGACAGAACTCGGCCAGAGTTCGGTTAGTGGCCGTTTTGTTTTTTTAATTCCTTGGAACTTGGTCCTCCTGCAGTTGCGGATTTGACCGAGATTTGCTCATCGAGTTCTGCCCGAATTCTGCCCGAATTCTGCCAGAATTCTGTCTTTGGAACTCCTATAAATAGAGAAGGATTTCGATCATTTTAACTCACTCATTCACTTCCAATCTTCTATCTACTTAAAGCTTTCAGTCTTCCAAAGAGTTTTTCTCGAGCTTTAATTTTCAGATCCCAAGCCAATTACAATCCTCTAGTCGATTTGCCAGTGCGGTGCAGTCTAGAAGTTTCAGAGTGATTGTAATCAGAAGGCTTGATAGAAGAATACCTCTTCACAATTGAAGTTGGACGAGTTCTTCGTATCAAAGCTCGTGTTGTAGAAGTTGCAAGGACTTCGTAAGAAAACTTGCGGTTTTGCCAATAGTGGATTCAACTGGTAGCAAGAGTTCTACCGACTGGACTAGTCCTCAACCGAGGGAAACCAGTATACATCGCTGTCTTTGCGTTTGCTTTCTTATCTCTGCCTTTATATTTTTCAGTTGCGATTATTATTCTTTGATCTTGCTGCTAACATTTTTTAATTAGCATTATTCTGCTGCCAACTCTATTCACCCCCCTCTAGAGTATTGTGCTTTACGATTTCGTTCCTACAGGTACTATTGAGTGAATGGTGGTGGAGGGGGTGGTGCATTCTCTTCGGTTGGTGCCTCGGTAGTCTGCCCAGTCTGGATGACTTGTGGCACTTGAGTTCCCTGTTGTACCATCGATGGGGTCATGGTGGCCTCTCTCTCTTGAGTGGCTGCATCCCCAGGCGTGATCGTTGAGGTAGGAATGTGTCCGCTTCGAAGGTTCATCCTTCTAGCACGAAAATAGAATAATGTTAGAATAGATTCGAACAAGTTATAGGTCAAGCAGTTGAAAGAGAATTGTCAACATAGTTGCGGATGAGATCTTGGGGAGCTAGTTAATTATACCTTATTCTATATAAAAATTATAAAGAGCGAACCAAGCACACTAGGTTGATCAGACCATCATGCACCGGCTCTGATAGACAATATGTTAGTGGGGTACCTCCAATAACATATACGTCATGAACAAGCTCGAAAAAGAGTAAGCTTGCAAATCTAGGCTATGATAGCAGCATTGGTCAAGATGGTAGAATATAAGTACGCTAGATAATGATGAAAGTAAATATAAAATTTGCAGTCCTATAAGAATCAAAGTTTTGTTCGGGATTCATGCCTATACAATCGTCCTTCTGTCTTCCGGTCTGAGGCTACGGTTACGGTGAAGGAAGGGTTAGATCGTGAGGCAATTCAGGTAATCAAAGAGGATTCGAAAAGGTTGGAAGTCAAAGGAGGTAATAATCATGGATGAGATACTATTCATATTCCTATATGCAGGCTTGTTGGGCCAAGTCACGTAACCCAACAATATTTTTTGACCTGCATGGGCCACCACAAAAACATGTAATGCCCCAGTCCCAAAATACTTATGACCAAGTACGTAGACATGCCAGCTGCATATATACGATGAACACTCCAATATGGAATCCTCGTATATATATATAAGCCGTAATAATATAATCACAGGCCAGAAAATTAGTAAAACTATATCTCATCCACAGCAGATACAGAAGATATAAGAAGTCAAAATAGAATAAATGAGTGAGTCAAAAGATAGCCGGGTGGACATGCCCACACCAAACAGCTAAAAAATAATCTCAAATAAAGTAGATGTCCACTATGACTCTCAAAGAACAACATGAATCTAGATATCAGCGAGAGACGCCTCGTCATAAAGGTCTGAAGGATCCAGTGCCGAGCCATACTCCTGCAGGAAATCGTCTATACCTGGAGAGATCACAGGTCCTCAGAGGGACGTAACAAGATACAAGAAGAACATGCCATATGAACTGAATATAAATGTACCATAAAATAAAGATAAAATAAAGTGTCCAAATCATAACACGGCTCAATATTCTATTATCGAAACAGTAGGCTACCCCTACAACCAAACAAGGACCAGGAGTAACATACTATTCTGCGATGTGACATTTTTCTATGCCATGATTGAAATATAAAATTTGCTAAGGTCTCCTAACCTTTCTAGTAGGCAATTTAGAAGACATCTCATGTATGGGCAGGTGAAGGCTGACTCCCCCAGAACAAGGTAAAAACTCACAATAGGTACACGTCAAGTACCAATACTGTCAACTGGCATAACTCGAGGCTAGCGGCCCACGTGACCCATCAGTCTACATAGCTCGAGGCTAGTGACCCTCGTGACTCGACTACCGTAGTACGCAGTTACTACAGCTTTAAGATTTAGGGTAGCTCGTACATTTAACTATCTTCTCCCTCCCAAGGTCACTAACTGAAGGTAGTTAGCTAAGACTAGGTCCATATGCATACAAAAAGACAAGAAGAAAAAATAACTGAAAGCAAAATAAAGTGAACTAAAAATAGCAAGTAATGGATCCAACTGAGAACAGATAATAAATATGCAGTAAATAAATAAATAAAGATGCATCTAATTATAAACAGTAAATAAGGCAAGGTATCTTGCCTGAGGGTGGTACGAGAAGTGGCAAAATCGAACAATCAGAATCGTCAGCACGAAAGTCAAAATCCACAAGGAGCTTCGGATGCTAAAACAAACATCACGAAAGTGTTTGGTATAAAAGATATGTCTAGGAAATGCCTGTCCAAAAGTCTAATTCTGAAACAGGGGTAAAATCATAATTTTATGTCAAAATGATGTCCGTCGTTGGACCCGTTTTGTACCGAAACACGTGCTAGTATCTATGGTCTCTAAATTCATCAAACTATATGTCTACGGATTTAGTTTGAGGAGAGGAACTCAACGGTATGTCCAGTTTTGGATTCCGAGGAGCCGCGTACAAAATCGCCCTTTTGAGTGGGTCGCGGGCCCGCCAAAAAGGGTTTCCGATTCGACCTTCTCAGAATCGAACCAAACTTGGCACACATGACCAGAATTTCGATTCGAACCTGTTGGCGCACGTTTCGTCTCGAATCGACGAGTGTGCACAAAGTTAGTACGAAGTTTGCAAATTGGCGATATGGGGGTATCTCGACGGATACAAACTGATTTCGTCGCACACACACGATGAAACTGAGTTCCGTCAGTTCCCATACGTCGGCAACGCCCATACGCGCCTTTCGATGCATATAGCGTGCCCAGTTTGTCGGTCGAACGCCTTATCGGGAAAATTTCTAATTATTTTAGTTTCAAAAATCAGTTTTTCTTGAATTTTAAACTTCAAATAACTTTCTGCACAATACATAAAAAATCGATCTACCTAAAGGGTTTTCATCTTGTATATGTTAACTATAACTGTTGAGATTTGTTTTCGAAAATCCTAAGTAAGTATCTCAGAAAATGCCTTCCAAGTTGGGGTTGGGGACAGTCCCATTGCTCTATTTTCGAGCAGTATTTTGCCCGACTTTGCGTCGTGTTCCTGCTCAAAGTAATAGGATTTAACTAAATCCCTCTGAAGGGTTAAGTAGGTGGTTATGTCCCCTATACGTAGGAATTTATGACTCGAAAAATGATCGAGTAATCATGGAGAAATTCGACTCGATAATAGGGTACCTGGAGTTCATTTTCAAAATAAAAGTGGCTCTGTTGCGGTCGGCTTGGATGGCCCCGGCGGTGCTCCGGCGAGCTTTTGGCGGCACAGGAGGGTCAGACAAGTTCGCAGGAAGTCAAGGGAGCTCTCGTGTAGATGGTTGCAAAGTTTTAAGGCTTTTTTTGGAACGAATTTATTATCGGGAAATTTTCAGTACAGCCGCGACATATGGGTTATTTATTTGGAGATTAAAATCGAATTTATATTCGATTTAAATCTAGATTTGGTGTGATCTAAAGAGGATACGATCTAGGATCATGCGGGATTTGAATCGGGTTGTTTTGGTGAAGATTTGGTTTCAAATGTTTTTTTCTCTTTTAGAGACACTCGGTCTCTGTTTTCTTCTTGTGGAACAAATGTGGGGGTGGGTTCGGCCTGTAAGGAAGAGGAACAGTGCATAGCACTGTTCCATGCTTCTTCTTTTTTCTTTTTCTTTTTTTTCTTTTTTTTCCTATCTACTTCTATGTATATTTATATATATATCATCAATAAAAATATTTGAGTTAGTATATAAGAAAATATATTCCTATTAAAATATTTAATGCACCTTTATATTAGTACTATTCAATTATTACTATTAATAAATCATTCTGGCATTCAAAAATACTAAAATAATTTAGAAAAGAAATTTAACCATACGTTATATACAAGGAAATATTCAGCATTATCATATAGTAAATGTTTTAATATCTAATCATAAAAGACTTGGAAAAAAATCTCTAACCCTAATAATAATTAAATAAATAATATTTTGTAAAATATTTATTAAGAGGGATTTTATATACATATTTAGGTATAAAAATCTATCATTAATGTTATACAACAAGAAAATAAACCAATAATTAATAAATCATTCTAAAATAGTAAAAATTCAATTTAAGCCGAGAAAAAAAAACCCAAAATTTTGGGGGTTTACATCGGATGAGTCGCGGGCTATACTGCCTGTAGCCCTCGTCGAGGGGGCACCGACGTCCTTCTCGATATCTGCCAGAGCGCAGAGGGGGTTGCTGAGGTCCAAGAAGCCGGCATCCATGGCCTGCTTAAACCTGTCTGCAGGGACGACGCTTAACGTCATCGGGTCGATCTCAGGGTCGCATCCGACGGCGGTGGAAGTGGTCTTGGATGCGGGATGGATGATCAAGGCCAACTGATTCTCTCCTACGCATGCCGGTGAGACTGCTATGTGTGGATGCACTTCTGCGGACTTCTCGCGCTCACTGGGAGGGGTCCTGTCGGGTAGGGGGCTATCTCGACAGATGTTTGGTGGTGTGGAGGTGAGGATGTCGAACTTGTTGCTGAGGAGGATGGTCGGGGAGTTAGCTTTAGCCGGTTGGGGGGGATCGGGGGCTGAGGGAGCCATCGATGTTAGCAAAGTGGCAGTAGGAGTTGGAGAGGGGGAGGATGGGAAAGAGGCGATGACTTGGTTCGCCTTCTAGGGTTGTGACTTGTGGGATTGCGGCTTGCGGGGGACTTTCTTCTTGAGCTCCGGGTTAGCCTTGAAACAGAATTTTGTGAGATGTCCTCTAGTCTGACAGTTCTTGCAGAAGATGATGACGTTGTCATACTCCAGAGTCTGAAGGTGTTTCTGTCCTCCAAGGTCGATATATATTAGAGTGGGTGGGTCCGACGACAGGTCAAGCTCCACACAAATCTTTGCGTAGTTGCCTTTGGAGAGGGTACGAGTTTCTTCCGCGATGGCCACAAGGGTTCGGAAAGAGCTGGTGATTCTCTTAAGCGCCGCGGGGGCGAAGCAGATGAGCGGGAGGTTAGGAAGGGTGATCCATGCCGAGATCATCGACGAGTCTACTTTAGGGTTGAATCCGAAGGACCATTTGGCAATCTTGACGCTGTGGAAGCCAATGCTGGTACTGCCTTTGGCCCATACTAAAGAGTAGTTGGGGTCGGAGGATAGGTAGAGAAGCATGTGTTTAGGATCCAACGGAGCGACTTTATAGGCTGATGCCAGACCCCATCCTGCGATAGCTTCTTCGGCAATGGTAATCTTGGGACATCCAGCAGGGAATTTCAACACGAAAGTTCTCCCGAAGCAGGTAGATAAGGAGGATATCTCCACGGAGGAGAAGGGCACGCTAATATTCTGACCGTCAGTCGGGCTTTCGAGCTCAATGTCTGGCAGGATGGTGTCCTCTGTCTTGGACGGAAGCTGCGACCCGCATTTCGGTCGCAGAATCGCCGCATAGGAAAGGGTTTTTATGGCCCTGGCGGGATGAGGAGGTGATAGCTGCCCATGCAGTAAGGAAGGACAAGAGGGTGTGGGCGCATAGCCCCCTTTCTCATGTACCATATTTATGTGCCCCTTCTTAGGGTGGGCACATGCGTCGGGGAGGGATCTAGGGGCAGCATGGTCGCCTGCTGGTTGTGGCGGCTAGCGCATAGGCGATAGCGCACGACCGTCTGTGTTCAGGGGTGTTGGTGCATGGAGAATGGCAATGGCATGGAGGGGGCGCATGCTCGCCTACATATAGCGCATGCTCGGGGGCCAATCTGCCGTGCAGGGACGCCGAAGAGGGCGCATAGGCATGCGATGGGGGCGCATGGTCTCCCCCTGAGGGAGTGGCGCATATCCGTCCACGTGGGAAGGCGGTGGCACAAAACGGAGAGGGGACGCATAGCCAATCTTAGGTGCATAGTCGCCCCCCTTATGTGTCGGCGCATGTCCGCCACGATGGGCAGTCGACGCATGGCAACTCTCGGGTGGAGAGGGAAGAAATTTGGATTATATATTTATATATATATATATATATATATATAAAATAAAAAGACACAAAATGCTACATGCCTGTACAAGTGAGCACCTGATAAAAAGAAAAGTGGCGGGGGAACCAAAAAACACCCGCTCTGAGGCCAGACGCCTCAATCCAAAGAGCCGAAAAAGACCTCATCCCCAACATCACAATGAGTACCAGAAATCCATCTTGACGTGCTTACACTTTCTAGTAGCCTTGTGAATCTGCCTTTTGACTTCGGTGATCAAATGAGCATTATTGTACCGGTACCCTTCATATTTGAATTTGTTGTGATTTTTTAGATTACCCAAGTGGTGGCCGCGGCAATAATCTGGTGGTCGTGATAAGTGTCATAACCCGTACCCATTTTTGGGATGAGAGTGCGTGTGCAATCCAGCTATGTATCAAACGGAATCCAGCCCAACTCGAATACGTATACGCTATCCAGAATAGGGTATCATGTTTAATATCGTAAGTTAAGCTATATCTCAATCCATAAGAAGAATATAAAATAAGAATGAATATTATGGTTTATGGTCTGCAGCCCACTAGCATATATGTCCGATTAGACTCCAAAGAAATAACATGAGTCTATAAAGCTAGGCTAACAAGAAGAGTGCAAATAACGGATGTAAATATGTAATCACGATAGATACCTGAATCTGAAGTAATCAACTACCATCATGATCAGCTAACTAACTCCGTGCAATCAACTACCTGAAGAGATCACCAGGTCCTTAGGGGACTAGCAAGATACATAAAACATGCCTAACTAACAGTTTATCATGCATGAAGAAAATCCAACATATAATAAGCAGGAAAAGACTAAGCAATAATGATGCACGAATATGTGAACAACTACGCATAAATGAAATGCTAGAGGAAAAATAGGTGAATACATGACAAGAGATCAACGGATAACCAAACACTCGCCCTTAGTGTAGACTCGCGGGTTTGAACAAAAAACTAACCCTCGCCCCTAGTGTGGACTCGCAGGTTAGCTTCAAGCAATCAATCGGATAATCAAACCCTCGCCCCTAGTGTGAACTCGCAGGTTTGAACAAATAACTAACCCTTGTCCCTAGTGTGGACTCGTATTTTAGTTCAAACAATCAACCCTCGTCCATAGTGTGGACTCGCAGGTTGAGAAAAGTCAAAAATGGAAATAGCAGTTCAGTTATGACACACTCGTTCTACAACATGATATGACTCAGTCAAGGTACATGAGAACAGATCCAATATGAACTATAATACCAACTGTAAACAAAGACGATATGTGAACGAGACCAATAAACTAGTATGCATGAAAGAAACTCACATCAACAATCATCTCTAGAACTAAATGATGATATGTAACAAAAGAAGAAGGAATATAAGCATATAAATAAACGGTAAAGAAATGCAATGTATACATTCCTGGTGGTAGTACATAGAACCAACACTATTCAGTCAATCGATGAGCCACAAGAGTCAAAATTTCACAACAATCTCCACGGGCTGAAACAAATATTACCAACATGTTTAGAAAAGTCAAATTAGCAAGGATAGCCTACCAATAAGTCCAATTTTGGAGTTATCTGTTGGGTTTGTAACATAGAACCAACATATAGTTGGGTTCGTATCGTCTAACCAGAATATCTGTTAGATTTTGGTGGGCTGTGCACAAATTTGCTCGTTGGATCGGATCACGGGCCCGCCAAAATAGCGTTCCGGTTGACCTTTTCAGAATCGGACCAAACTTGGCATACAAGGCCAAAGAATCAGTGCGGTCCTGTTGGCATAAGTTTCGTTTTGGGATGACTAACATGCACGAAGTTATGGCCTAGTTTGCAAAGAGGCTGATACGAGATATCCTGACGGATACGCCTCGATTTCGTCGCGCACACACAACGAAATTGATTTTCGTCGAATTCCACACGTCGACAACATCCATACACATCTTTCGATGCTCATTGGTTTCGACCACATCACACGGTTTGTCGGAGCGCACATCGTATCGGTGAAAATTCCTAAAATTCTTAAAGTTTTGAAAATAGTTTTTGTCAATTTTGGGAAACGGATTTCTCGGCGCTCAGTCGATGAAGTCGACTTCTATAAAAAAGGTTGTGAAGCCCTATAGGTTGTACATGTCTATATTTAGTTGGTTTTTGAAAACTCTTAATGATCGGTTCAAAATCCGTCTTCCAAACAGGGGTTTTGTGACTTTTTTTGTTCTGTTTTTAGAACAAGTTTTTTCGACCGCGTCGATTCTCGGGACTGGTTGATCAACTATATATATCCAATCCTATTTGTTGTTAATCTAAGGGGGTTATGTAGGCTATGTATAGGATTTTGCGGATTCGAAAATGATTGAACAGTGGATAGAAAGTTGATCGAGAACTGGAGTACCCCGCTATCGGGTATGCTCTGGCTAGGTTGTCTTGCTGCTGCGTTGTGCATTTTTTGGCTATCTCTGGTTGCTTAGGGCGACGTTGTGGTGGCGCGCTATCGCCGGCGAGGGGCAGGGGTGCACGGGAATAGGGTTGGCACTAGGGTTTAGGATCTAAGAGTAATTCCTCTCTCGTCCCTCTCGTTTATATATAGCAGTGGTTGCTATACTTGTTTGGGCCGGTTCTGAGCACAACTGGGGTCGGGTGCACTCGAATTTGGGATGGGAATTGATATCGCAATATTTTCATAATCTCGCAATATTTTGATTTCTTTTTCTTTTTTTCTTTTCTTTTCCTACTTCCCTTCTATTTATATATTATAATGTAGATATAAATACTTATACACACACATGGGATACCCACACGAAATATTTGTATAAAAATATATAATATAATAATCAGTGTAATATATATATATAAATAAAAAAATATATATATATATATATTGTTGTGAAAAAAATATATATATATATACTTCCCTCTCCTAACCCTCCCCATGATCGCATGAGCCCTCCCCCCACCGCTCGACCCCGGCGTCGGAGCCGTGCCACCACGGCTGGCCGACTCCAGCCCCTCTCCTTCCGCGCGCGGAGGTCCTCGTGTTGGTAACGCGCCTCCATGGCGGCCCCGCACGAGCTCGTTGTAGATACTCGGCCGTCGCCGCTCGCTTGGACGCCGGTGCAGCTGGCTTTGCTCGGCAGCGCGTCGGTCAGGCTGGCCCCCAAGCTGCTGTGGCCACCGACGCCCTCCACCCCTGCTCAATCACCCTCCCCACCGAGTCACTGTCGGTTGGATGCCAGCCGAGATTTGGCACCGTCCAGGGCCGCCCCGCTCCGGTTGCCTTCCCTGTCGAAGAGCCCTAGCATCGTCCCCATGCCTTTCAGCCGAGCAGTCGGGCTGTCCTTATCAGCAGGATGCGGACCCTCCCACCCTTCAATGCCCCGCCCTCCCTCTAATTCAAATTTGAATTTCAAAACCCCCTATCCCTGCTGTGACAGCTGGCAGCATGGCTTGCCATGCGCCATCGCCCCAACCGCTGGTGGACAAACGCCCCTCGCTTCGGATGGTCATGCGCCTACCCTCGGTGCAGCACCTCCAAGCTTATGCTATGCGCCCCCCCATACGAGGGGAACTATGCACCTACCTTCGCTCTGGGAGGTTATGAGCCTACACTCGGTACAGCTACGGTCGGGATTGTGCCCATTGGGACAGGCCCGGTTCAGTTCCCAACTTGCGCGCATGCGCCCATTTCTACCTCGGCGACGGTCGGTCATGCGCCCACTACCCCATGTATGGGAGTTTATACGCCCAACACCCTGATCATCTTGCTCCGACCCCCCCCCAGCACCCCAAGCGCCCACGTCCTCGGGGATCCCCTCTTTTGCGTTGATCCTGAGACCTGATCGCAAGACGGCATTCTCTCCATCCACCACTGACACCGTTCTACCAGATATCGAATTCTAGCATCCCTCCGACGGGCAACCCATTTGTGTCCCATTCCTTTCGGCAGAAATATCCTCCCTAGCCGCCAGCTTCGCGAAGACTTTTTTGCTGAAGTTCCCAACAGGGTGCCCCATGATCACCGTCATCCAATAGGCGATTACAGGATAGGGACTCTCCTCCGCTAGAGGATAGCCCCATTGGACCTAAAATATCTGCTCCTCCATCTTTCCTCTGACCCTGACTACTCCTTAGTCTGGGCCAAAGGCACCACTCGCAACGGAGCACACAACGTCAAGATCGTCAAATGGTCCTCAGACTTCAACCCCTCAGTCGACTCTGCAATCATCTCTGCGTGGATCACTCTACCAAACCTACCCCTAGTCTGCTTCACTCACGTAGCTCTCAAGAGAATTGCGAGCTCTTTCGGATCCTTGGTGGCCATAGCAGAAGAAACTCGCACCCTATCCAAAGGCTACTATGCGAAGATATACATAGAACTGGATCTGTCTTCAGACCCACCCAATCAGATACAGATCGATCTCGGTGTATGGTCACACTTCCAAAAGTTAGAGTACGACAACAACATAATATTTTGCCGGCACTGCCAATCCAGAGGACACCTCACCAGGCTTTGTTTCAAAGCCCACCCGGAGCTTCAGAAGAAGACCCCCCGCAAACAGCACTCCCGAAAGATGGTCCAATCCATTTCTACTTCCCCCATTCTCCTCTTACCCAACTCCCACTCTCACTTCACTGAGTACGATAGCTCCCCCAGCCTCCGATCTACTTCGGATAACGCCAACGCCATTTGTGATCCCCAGGGTATACTCCTCAACAACCCGTTAGACATACTCACCGTAATCCTGCCAGACACTCTACAGAAACATCCTTAAACAAACCCGATCCAGAATCCTACCGACTCACATCCAACAAATGACCCTTCATCGGGCGGCGAAGGAATAAAGAAGATGGCGTTGATCATACACTCCGATCCTCCCCCGGATCCCTCCACTCCCAACCCTGGGAGAGAGATCAAAATCGTCACAGAGATGCTGAGTTTGGTCCCGGCTGACAGACTTTTACAAGCTATAGAAGCAGGCTTCTTAGACCCCGACAACCCCCTCAGTGCTCTCGCTGAGATAGACCATGACGGTGCCCCACCCACGAGGGAGGACGATGGACAACCTGCACACAGTATACCAGTATCGGCGACAGTTATTGCCGGAACACTCCAGGGTGCCGCCAAAACCCCCATCAACAAGAAGAAAAAATAAGAGCCCACGGTCAGGACCACTCGGTCAGCCACTAGGCTCAACACCCTTCCCACCCACAAATAACCCAATGTCTAACATCCTTTCATGGAATGTTAGAGGGCTGCCCAATAAACCCACATTGAGGAGATTACTTAGCCTCAAGAAAATCTACTGAATCGATCTTTTAATCATCATTGAACCCAAAATCCCCAAGAGGAACTCGGCTTCGCCTCCACGATTGCCGGATGCCATGGCATTTGGATCCTATTCAACACCGATTACAAAATTGACATCATGAACGACTCCGATGAGGCATTTCCTGCTGGTTTGAGCACCCTTCTCTTACGACCAGAGTGCTACTCTCCGTCATCCACGGCAGCTGCAACTACATCGAGTGCAAGAACCTGTGGGACAATCTCATGGACACCCATCAACTCCTCAACAATCTCCCGTGGGTCTGCCTTAGAGATTTCAACACAATTTTACGATGTAAGGAAAAATCGGGGGGTCGCCCTCCCCCACAGCCGGCGATGAACGAATTCAACACCTTCATCTTCAACGCCTATTTGTCCCCCCTGTAGTACTCCGGCAACGCTTTCACCTGGTGTAACATGCAAGAGGGCGATCGCAGACAATACTCCCGCCTGGATCGAGTGCTGATTGACAACCGGTGGATCGATTTAGATCTCATTACTAACCTATCCCACCTTAACACCACGGAATCGGATCATTCCCCTCTCTTGATGGAGATTGGCAGCAACTCCACCCAAATCAAAAAACCTTTCCGCTTCCAGAACTTCTGGAGGCACCACCCTAATTTCAGAAATATCGTGGCCTCCGTGTGGAGATCTATCAACAACTCGGACCCCCTCATCCGCGTCGCAGCCAAGCATAAAGCTACCAAAGGTGCGTTATCGGCTTAGAGCAAACTCGCTTTCGGTAATATTTTCCAAGCTATCAAGACAGCTGAAGATGACGTCACTAGAGCCGAGATCCTCTTCGCCGCGAACAGGTCGCCGGGAGCACGCACCGCCCTGAACCTCACTAAAGCGATCCTCAAGTCCTGGTTAAAGGTTGAGACAGAATTCTGGAAGCAAAAAGCCAGACTGTCATGGGACTCCGAGGGCGACCGAAACTCCGAATTCTTCCACGCATGTGTTAAGGGTCGCAAAAATTATATCAACCTTCACCAGATATCCTACGATAACGACATTCTCCTCAAAGATCGGAATAGCATTAACAGGGCGGTCGCTAACTTCTACACCAAACTTTTCACCAAATTGACCGTCGTTAAGGATGAGGCTTTCCTAGCTAAGGTCCCCATCTTGATCAGCCATCATGAGAACGTCATGCTGTTAACCACCCTTCCCCGGAGGAGGTCAAGTCAACAGTCTAGTCTCTTGATGAGCACAGCGCTACACGACCTGACGGTTTCTCTGGAGCTTTTTTTTGCTCTTGTTGGGAGATTATTGGTCCTGACTTTCACGATACCGCGATGGCATTTTTTGCTGGAGCCAACTACCCCAAAGCCATCTCTCGGGCCAACCTTATTCTGATCCCTAAAAAAGACAACCTGGAGACATTCAAATACTTCAGACCGATCAGCCTATGCACCTTCACCAACAAAATCATCTACAAGATTATCGCGACCCGCATGTCCTCTCTCCTTTCCAAGATCATCTCCGAGGAGCAGAGCGGTTTCATCCCCGGTCGGAACATCACTGATAATATCTTACTCGCTTAGGAGCTGATCACCTGCATGAAATTCCCATCCAGGGGGGAATGTCACCATCAAACTTGACATGGAGAAAGCCTATGACCGCCTGGACTGGCAATTCATGATCTCGGTATTCAAAGCTTTCGGGTTCTCAGAAACTTGGATCGCCATCATCTTTTGGTCCGTCAACAACTCTTGGTTCTCTATTGTCATCAACGGACAACCTAACGACTTTTTCAGATCTAGCCGTGGAGTCCGTCAAGGTGACCCTTTATCCGCCACCATCTTCATCATCGCAGCCGAAGCGCTCAGTATAAACCTTAACAATATGGCGAACATCCCTAGATTTTTTCATTATCACACCACAATGGGATGCCTTCTCATCACTCATTTGGCCTATGCCGATGACATCCTCATCTTCTCTTCCGGAGACATCGGATCGATAGAGGTGATCTGCAGCACTCTAGAGAAATACACCAGAAGCTCTGGCCAACGTATCAACGCGGATAAAAGCTGTGCATAGACAACTCTATATGGACGAGGTTTATGAAGGCCAGATATTTCTCACATTCTTACCCCATGACTGCCCTCGCCAACAACCGATCCTCCGCATCCTGGCGCAGGATCCTGTACGGCCGCCACCTTGCGGAACCATTATCATCGAGAACGCTGACATCCTTCACTGGTCCCTCACGTCCGATGGCTCCTTCACGATAGCCTCCGCCAAGCCGAAGGCGAGAAATACCGAACCGCCCGCTCCGTTAATCGCTCCTTTCTGGCACTCCTGCTTCCCCAACAAATGGTCGATCCTCATCTGGAGAGCATATAGACAACCGACGACTCCCTTACCTCCATCGGCTATAGCTTAGCATCCAAGTGTCACTGCTGTACCTCTCACCAATCAGAAACAACAGAAATACATCCCCTTCTATGGCAACATCGCTAACCAATTATGGTCTAGTCTTTCTTACCGATGTGGCAAGGCCCCCCATACTGGGAGCTTCAATAATCTTCTTGCCAGCTGGGGTTCCTCTTATGGGTAGCAGATCATCGCAGTCGCTGGCATCTGGGTGCTATGGAAAAATAGAAACAAATTCAGGTATGGAGGTCATCAGTTCAACCCCCAACAGCTTATCAGGGAAGTCCTTCGGCAGTTCTTCGTATCCGTAGTAGATGCTCACACGCACCTGCAGGTTTTTGGCAGGCACTGATCTAGTCCATCAGCCTCCGTTTTGTTTTGCTAGGTATTTTTGGGTTCCAGCTTTTGCGCTCCCTTTCGTATTTTACGCGCTTACTTGTATAGATTTCGGCATTTTGTGCCTGATACATCAATAAAGCTCCTTTATTCCAAAAAATATAAATATATTGTTTGTGAAAACAAAAGTTTTTTTACAAACTAATAAAAAAAGTACAAGAGTATATTTGATTTTTGGGGAAGTATAAGTATAGGAATCTGATCAGAAGACGATCACTTTATCCCTTGGACGATACAATGTCGAAGAAGAAAGCCTTTCGAGAGCGTTGCAGCAAGTGCTCAGGATATTATGATCATTAGTGATGCTTGTGAAGTGATTTGGAACTCTATTTATAGAGTTCTGAAATAACTGTCAGCCAGTTATTCTGATTGGCACAGACATCCATTGGCACGCCATCACCCTTTGTGCGAACGGTTAACTTAACTGCTTTGGATGATAATTTGATTTATTAGAGCCAACTGTTGAATGGTGCCAAGCGCCATCTGCTGTTTTAATACCATCTGCTTAACTTATTGATTACCTCGTGCCAACTCTGAATGGCGCAGGGCAGCTGTCAGTCATTATGACAAATCTGACACAATCTCTTCGAGTGTCGTACATTCCGAATTTGAAATAGATTTTCTTCGATTGACGTACTGTCAGTCATGATGATAGTTGTTTGGTTTCTCCGAGAAGACTGCCACGTGTCAGCCAACTCCATATGATGCCAGCGCCATCTGTTTTCTGGCGCCATTTGTTGACCAGCGCCATTTGAAAACTTCAGTCTTGGCACCTTTTGTGAGTAGCGCATGATGATGATTATACTCTTTAGGCTTCTACAAGACCTCCTTTAAAGTTTTCAAATTTAAAAAGTTTCAAACTTTGGAATACTTTGAATAAGAACCGTTTGTATGCAATTGGCGCACGGTAGAATTGTAACCGACTCCGAATTTTGGGCACTGATCGCACGACTGTTACGGATAACCTTTGAAATAAATAGTTTTGAGAAGAGAGAAAACACTTTTAACTTGAAATCTTCTTCTTCCCGAGCTCTTGTCTTCTTCCTCTTCCAAACATTCGAAGCTTCTTATGGCCCCAAAGAGAACTGCTGCCGAGAAGGGAAACAAAGTGGTCGGAGCCACATCGCGTGTGCCCTTGCTAATGGTGCTATAGCACGTCATGCCGTCACCGAGCGCCGAGGAGGCGAACCCAGCCCTTGAAGGTAAAAAATTGAACGGAGAAGGAGACCATAGAACGCTCACGCTATTTGCGTGTAGCGCGATCAAGGCCAACATTGACTTCCTTTTTCAGAGTGTTGGTCGATGCTTTGTGCCGTCTGCACATTATGCCACCTCTTTAAGAGTGTTTGGCTTAAAAAATTCATAATCAATGACGCCCTGTGCCATATGTCATATGATCTCAACATGATGCGCCATCCGTCAATATGCGCAGACCTTGCGCTAATTGATTGATTTACCATCTGGTTAACTGTCAGACTACATACACCAACTGTGGATAACTTTTCACATCCCGCGCCATCCATGATTGGCACAGAGTGTCTTTTAAACAATCTTTTTATGAATTTAACTATGAGTTTTTCTTTTGCAGTTGATCTGAGGGAGGACCCTATGCTGAAGAACTAGCCTCTACCTTTCGAGTGTCTGAGTACCAGGAAAACTTGTCTCATGTGAAGTTCCCACAATACGATAAGCCAACTCTTAGGTGGACTGCACTGGAGAATCAAGACTATTGTACTCTGCTGTGTTTGAAAAATGGCACTCCCTTTCTATCTGAGGACGCAAAACCTTATAAGAAACCAGCGTTCCTCTTTGGAGAAGCTATAGTCACCGACTCTCAGACTAAGTAAAAAAAGATCATCGAGCTTTTGTAAGAGGAGACACATTGGTATACCTGCCTGAAATAACAAGGTATTTGTCTCTATCTCGATATGCCCATGCTAGTTATCCAAAAAAATGTCATGGGATCTGAATCCTGTCTAAGAAGCTAGACCTGGAAGAATATGTCACAGGCGTGGGAACCACAACAGAGACATCTTCCTTTGTAGTTCTGATCGTATAGCACACGCTTAAGGGGTTTAAGGCCAAGCTGCATACCGTTTGATGATACAACCGTGATGCTACCTGTCAGAATACCCATCTTTGCCAATATATATGATACGTCTGAGAAAGAATATCCTTCTAATGCTAGCATGAGACTAACTAGCTTGATGCTTCCGGAGATTGTTCGTTGGAATCGCCTATCTGTATAGGTTTTAGACAACTTTTATGAGAAGTTACAAAAACTGGGACTCTACAAAGCTGTCCTGACCACTTCTTGTGGGATCCAAAATAACTCCACCATGTTTTTGGCTTTAGCAAAAAGGTATAACAGTAAGACTAGTACCATTGCCATGCCTTACAGAGACTTAGGCTTCGCTCTCCATGAAATGCAATTTCTTTCTCGTCTACCAATGAGAGATAACCCCTATAAAGAGTACCTACCAACAGAGGACGAGCTAGAGGCTATAGCCAAAGTAAACCCTCAAAAGGTAGTAGTTTTAGACGAATTACTGTGTTACTTTACTACTTGCTTACATCTATACAAGATTGGGGCCACATGCTATATATCTAAATGGTTGGTCTATCTCTTCTTCGGTCATGACACAGACCCTAAAGTGCAAGATTAGTCTAAATGTACTCCTCGCTTATTTGGGTCGCTTGATGCTCAAGCTATTTCTCAGCTGATAGAGGAGACTTGCCATACTGACACAGAGTTAGACAAACCTTGGAATGATTATGCTATCAATACCCCTCTAGAGAGTTACATAAGGCAGAGTGGCCTCGATTTATCTCCAGGAGCCACTTTAGCAGCTTCCTTTCTCTGTGGTTACGACGATTTGTCGTACCAGGTGCCAGTGCTGTTGACCGGATCCATCGCGGCATGTTATTTGTAGTAGTTCGTTTGGTGGTCGGCTATAAGATGGACATATTATCTGCAAGTCCTCAAAAAGCTTCAAAGAGGGGTGTCTCCTTGCTCCCCAAACTCCACCAAATTGCTATGAAACTGAGAAATAAATATACCAACAGTAAGAAAACTTAGTTTAAAACCTATTACAATTTGTTTGAGGGAAAAAGGAGTTAAAATAGATTTTCTAGGAATTTATGAAGTAGGGAAAATACCTCTTTCTAAAACTTGTTCTTTCCTAAAGAGGCTAGCCCTAATTTCTAGGAGACTATTTATAGGGGGATTCCCAATGCTAGTGGCCGGCCAACAATGGATTAGGGTTAGGGTTTGGCTAATGGGTTGGGCTATGGGTTAAGTTGCTAGTTAATGGTTCAAACCACAAGTCATGACTTGTGTCTAAAAGCCTTCTATTCTAATTTGAGTTAAATGACTAAACCATAGGTTAACTCTAGTCTAACTAGGGTTACATGACCTAACCAAGTCCAAACACGACTAGGGTTAGCTTCTAGGTTAGCCTACCAAGGTCAATGCTAGTCAAAGTCAACCTAGTCAACCATCATTGAAACAATTCCAAAATAAATTCTAAAAATTCCCATAAATTCAAATAAATCATAATAAATTCAAATAACCCCAAAAATGACAAAAATACCCTTAAACTAGAAATGTGGTAGTGACAAATCTACCCTCCTTAAAATAATTTTGTCCTCGAAATTAAAGGCGAAACTAATTGCTGAAAAGGATAGAAAAGTATACCTCAAGGTCCAAAAAGATATGGGTATCGCTCGCGCATCTCATCCTCCCTCTCCCAGGTAGACTCTCCTGGAGAATGATGCCTCCATGCGATGCGTATCAAGGGTATCACCTGGTTCCTCAGAACCTTCTTCTGTCGATCCAGTATCTCCACTGACTGCTCTGGATAGCTGAGAGAAGGTCCAACCTCAACCTCCGAATGATCGAGCACATGGCTAGGATCAGCCACGTACTGTCTCAACTGTGATACATAGAATACGTTGTGGACTCCCACTAGTGCAGGTGGCAAGTCTAGCCTGTATGCCACGTCACCGACTCTCCCGCTGATAACGAAAGGGCCGATGAAGCGCGGGCTAAGCATCCCACCTCCACCAAAACATATCGTACCACGAGTCGGAGATATCCTCAAGAAAACCTGGTCTCCAACCTAATCACAAGCAAGGTCTCAATTAATAAGTAATCAAACATGATCAAAATCAAAAACAAACAAACCTAAATCTAATCCTACCCTAATCTGTACCTCAAACTCCACAGCCACCGGTGGCTATCGACCCAGTGCCGATGTCTGTCCTATGCCACGTAAAGTCTGTCCCTGATGAGCTTCACCTTCTCGGCTGCGTCAACAACCATCTCTGGTCCCAGTAAAGCTCGCTCACCAACATCATCCCAAAATACGGGTGTACGACACCTACGCCCGTATAGAGCCTCGAAAGGTGACATCTCAATGCTAGCATGAAAACTGTTATTGTAAGCAAACTCTACCAAATATAGATGATCCTCCTAGGAACCTCCAAAGTCCAGGACGTACGTCCGCAGTATATCCTCAAGTGTATGAATAGTCCTGTCTGGCTGTCCGTCCGTCTGGGGGTGGTATGCAGTACTAAAATTGAGCTGAGTGCCCAAGCTAATCTGCAGAATCCTCCAGAAATGGGAAATAAAACGACTATCCCGATCTGAGATGATGCTGACCGGAACCCCGTAAATCTTGACTATCTGTCGCATATACATCTCTGCCAGACTTTCTGTAGACGTACCCACCTTGAATGGCAAGAAGTAGACCGATTTGGTGAACCTGTCAACGATGACCCAAATCGTGTCTTTCCCCCCTGGTGTACGCGGCAATCCAGATACGAAATCCATAGTGATATGCTTACATTTCTACTCGGAAATGGGTAGCGGCTGCAACAATCCACCGGGCCTCTACCTCTCTACCTTGACCTGCTGACAGACCAAGCACCTAGCTACGAAGCGAGCCACCTCCCGCTTCATCCCGGACCACCAAACATGCTCCCTCAGGTCTCGGTACATCTTGTTGGCACCAGGGTGTATAGAGTACTGAGATCTGAGGGCCTCCTACAAAACCTGCTCCCTGAGCTCTCCGTTGGGCACACATAACCTGGAACCGTGCCTCAAGGCACCATCCTCTGCAAGAGAAAACTCGCCGTCCACCAATCCTGCTCGAACCTGCTTTCGGAGACACCGCAGAGCAACGTCCTCAAACTGTGTCACCTTGATCCTCTCCATCAAGTCCGACTGAATCTGCATGCCCCACATCTGCATCTGCACTCCGGGCACGATCACCTCAATCCCAAGGCTCTCCAAGTCTGCAAGCAAATGCCGATCCATGGTCAAACACATGGTTGTCGGATACCTACTCAAGGCATCGGCAACCATGTTGGCCTTCCCTGGGTGATACTGAAGTAGGATGTCAAAGTCCTTCATCAACTCTAGCCATCTGCGCTGTCTCATGTACAACTCCTTCTGAGTGAACACATACTTTAAGCTCTTATGATCTGTAAAAATCTCCACCCTCTCCCCATACAGATAATGCTTCCACAACTTCAGAGCAAAAATTACTGCTGCCAGCTCCAGGTCATGGGTAGGGTAGTTCTTCTCATAGGGACGTAACTGCCTGGAAGCATAGGCAATCACCTTCCCATGCTGCTGCAAGACACAACCCAGCCCCTTCCCTGAAGCATCACTATAAATAGTGAATCCACTTGATACTGAAGGCAATGTCAGAATCGGAGCTGTCGTAAGCCGCTACTTCAACTCATCAAAAGCTGCCTGACACTCCTCTGACCAAACAAACTCAGCATCCTTCCGGGTCAACCGAGTCAACGGCTCTGCAATCTGGAAGAAATCCTGCACAAATCTCCGATAATATCCTGCCAGCCCCAGGAAACTCCTGATCTCTGCAACTGAAGTCGGCGCTGCCCATGCCTCAACTGCTACAATCTTCTTGGGATCAACTGAGATACCATCTCCAGTCACCACATGCCCTAAGAAGTCCACCCAGTCCAAGAAGAACTCACACTTGGAGAGCTTCCCATAAAGCTGCTCCTTCCTGAGAATCTCCAGCACTGTCCTCAAATGCTCCTCGTGCTCCTCTTCAGTCTTGGAATATACCAAGATGTCGTCAATGAACACCACCAGAAACTGATCCAGGTACTGGTGGAACACCTTGTTCATTAGGTTCATAAACATTGCTGGTGCATTGGTTAGCCCAAACGACATAACCAAAAACTCAAACTGCCCGTACCGCATCCTGAAAGCGGTCTTGGAAATATCCTCCCCCTTCACCTTCACCTGGGGATATCCCGACCTCAGATCAATCTTGGAAAATACCCAAGCTCCGCTCAACTGGTCAAAAAGATCGTCGATCCGCGGCAGTGGGTATCTGTTCTTGATCGTGAGGTTGTTGAGTGCCCTATAGTCAATACACATCCGTACTGACCCATCCTTCTTCGGCACAAACAACACTGGTGCACCCCATGGCGACGAATTCAAACGGATGAAGCCCTTGTCCTGCAGTTCATCCACCTGCTTCTTCAGCTCCACCAGCTCACTGTTGTTCACCCGATAGACATACTGAGAGATGGGTTCCGCTCCTGGAACCAAGTCTATCGAGAACTTAATGTCTCTGTCTGGTGGCAATCCAGGCAACTCCTCTGGGAAAACATCCATATACACTGCTATCAAGGGGTGTGGAATCGCCTGCTCCTCAACCTTGACTCCGCAGAAGACTCCGCTGCTCTGCTCCGCCTGACGTCTGGAGTACTCGAACTCTGGCTCCCCCGGCTCTCTGAAGAGAACTCTACCCCCTCTGTAATCAATGCTGGCGTGGTGCCTGCTCAACCAATCCATACCGAGTACTATATCGTAGTTCGGCAATGGTATTACGAGCAGGCTCACCTCCAACTCACGGCCTTCCAAAACTACACTCTGACCCTTACAAACATCACTCACGAGGATAATGCCACACCTGATCGTGATCTTGTAAGTCCTAGGCAACGATTTAGCTATGATACCGTGTCTAATCGCATATGATACTAATATGAAGCTATGCGAAGCACCGAAATCGAATAATCCAAAAGCTGGATTGGAGTCGAGAAGAACCGAACCTGCGATCATCTCTCCTATCGCCTCTGTATCTCCGGCCGCCATGGCAAAAGCTCGCCCCTGCTGGCCTCCCCTGGCCTGTTGCTGGTGCTGGACGAACCTCTGCTGCTGTGTCGACAGGGCTGGTCCCCTCTGCTGGCCTGCTGAAGCCCTGGCTCCTCCTCTCTGAGCTGTTCGTGCTATGCGGCACTCCCTCATCTGGTGGTCTGCTGAACCACACACTAGGAACTGGCCCATCCTCTTTCGGCACTCATTAGTGACATGCCCAGGCTTCTTGCAGTAAGCACAAGTGATCACCTGTCTCTGGCCCTGCTGGTACTGTCTCGGCTGCTGCTGCTGGTGAACTGGCCTCTGCTGGATCAGCTGCGGCTGGAACTGCCTCGGCTGCTGGTGCTGAAAGTGGGGCCTCTTGGCCTGGCCTCCGCTGCTGCTGCCCCCAACTGGGTCTCGCCCCCTCTTGAGCCTAAGCTCAAGATCATCCTCTGCCAATAAGGCTCCCGTCAAGATCTCCTCAAAAGTGGCATCCCTGTTGCCCTTGGTCAAGGACTTGACCTCCTTGACCAGACCCTTCCGGAACCTCTGGGCCTTCGCCGTCTCGCTCAAGCCCTCTACGAATCTGCCGAGGCGGCCAAACTCCCCAGCATACTCCTCCACCGACAGGCTCTCCTGAACCAAGCTCTCGAACTGTGACTCCAAGGCTCGAAGCGCTGAATCTGGAAATAACTTCTTCTTGAAGAAGCTATTGAACTCCGCCCATGTCTGCCCAGCTACCCCCACCCCGGGGTCTGACTGATACCAGGTGCGAGCAAGATCTCGCATCCGACTAGCTACTACCTCTATCTGAAGATCTGCCGGTATTCGGGCCAGGCGGAAGATCTCCTCTATATGCTTGATCCACTCATCAGCATATAGAATCCTCTCTGTCCCCAGGAAGTCTCAAGGGCTCATCTTCTGGAACTGCTCTATCCCCGGTGTTCTCTGCTGCTGAACCACTGGTCGAGCTACGACCGTCGTAAGGGCCAACTCCATGTCCCTGTCCTGTTGGGCCTGCTGTCGGTCCATGAACTGCTAGAAGTATACGAACATCTGTGCCGCATCTACGTATCCTGTAGGTGGCGGCTGCTGGAAAGGCATCTCCGTGATGACTGGGTCCTGCTTCCGAACCGGTGGAGGCATACCCCCTGCTGCTGCTGCTGGAGCCTTAATACGAACAGAGGTTGCAGGAGCTGCAGTCTCATGGCCCTGCTGTACTGGCTGAGAGGTAGCAGTCCCCTCTATAGCATCCCCATGAATGGTACGCTGCGACCGAGTCTCTACCATCCTGAAGACAGACCAAACAAGAGTACCAATTTCTGAGAAAGAAGCGATATAACAAAGGCAGACAATTAAAATTCAAAAGAATCAGCTGACAATAAGGATTTAGATAGCAATAAAAGAATTTTTCCTAATATGATTGAGTACCTTAAAATCTAATGTCCTATATCCTACTGCAGGCTGTAGTGATACTCGGGTTCGAATACTACTACACCTCTAGTCTAGACCTGCATGGGCCACCACTAAAAATGTGTCACGACCCGAACCCTAGAGTAAAGGCACGAGACGTGGGTACGTCCAGCCTACGCTGCAGTGTCGGCGGTAGAACGCTGTCCTAGGTCACAACATCTAACATTATAATTCTAAGCTGTTATACTCCCCGAATGGGGGTAACATAGCAGTAAATAAACTCAATCACAACTAAGGAAGAAGAAGCACGATATGATATAGAACCCAAAGAAATACAGATGATCAGAAAGTCTAAGATAACATCTCAGCAAATATCCAGAAATACATGTCTCAGGTACTGAATATGAAAGAATATATACAACCCAGATCTCAAGACAGAAATAAAGTCTAACTACTAGTCCCTAGACAACATAAGTAAGATAAAGCCTAACTAAGCTAGTCTAGGCAATGGGGGTAATGTCCTCAGCTAGAGCTGGGTCCTCCTGAGAGTCCAGCTCGCAAGTGTCGTCTAGGGCTGCCCCGTAGAAGGTATCCACTCAGGCCTCCTCCTCGTCCTCTGTAATATTTTCAACAGGTCCAGTCAGGACAGGAACGACCACAATACATCTCAACAGTTCATAGCAGGTTAAAAAATATAATCATGCAGTAAAGTAAGATACGGGTACTGAAAGAAATGCAGTATGTAAACAGAGAGAGAACTGTAATAGAAATATCTACTATAAATAGAGACTAACAGGGGCTAGTGTGTCAGAGTACAATATAGACATGTAAATGGCATAGGATGATTCTGATGAGACACTACGGAATGATTCTGATGAGATACTACTTGGGTATTATTCACATGTCTACTTCTACTCCCCCGTATCCCCAATCAATACACAAGGATCCAGCCAGGTTATGTTATGATTCCATACAATGGCCCCTGAAGGGTGGTACATGGTAGTCCCATAAATAGGAATTCTAAGAAACCCAATAAATGGGATAAGGATTCAAGGAAGACTCTGTGATCATGAGAGTACATGTCACAAGTGATCAATGAACCGTGGAGCATAGTGCTACGCCATATAAGTGAAATGCACAGAACATGAAGTATCCGATGCTCCCTAAAGGGATAACATCTCAAGAAGGGATCCATATAGTACTAATCCGTGTGACCAACGTGACAGTATCAAATAAAGTAATTTAAAGCAGGAAAATAATTCTAAGCAGGATATGAAATGATTAGAGAATGTACTCGCCTGGTATCTCAGTGTCCGAATGAAATGTACTGTCCGAGGAGAGGTGTCTGGCTCCTAATAAGAACAGCACAAGTCACAACAAGTCTAAAATGATAACATGATGCAATTCAATGCATTCTATATGAATCTAGGTCAATCTAGGCCAAAGTCAACTCTTGGTCAAGTCTGGTCAACCAAGAAGTCAAACCTAGGTCAACTATGGTCAAACTAGGTCAAGCAAGTCATTCTAGGTCTAACTAGTCCATACTAGTCTAAACAAGGCTAAACTAGCCTATGCTAGTATACCAAGTCCATACAACCTATACAACACAAGGTCAACCCACCATCACACAACCTATTATTGCATCTAGGCCTACACATGGAGTTTACATAATACATACATATACTTATACATTTAGGCTACCTATAGGTATACCACACATTCAAATACATATATAATGGTACACCCTACATATATGTATCCATATATATACATAATACATTATATACCTTATTAGATATACATACATATAGATATATATAGATATTCCTATATAATATATACAAACATGTGTGAAGAGTGGACTGTGTGTGTATGTAAGAGAGACAATGTGTTACACTTGTGTGTGTTGTATTGGGATACATAGAAATAGGCATGTTCATGTGTGTATGTGATCATGAGAGTGTGGTGAGTGAGTGACAGTTGTGTGAGTTGTAGCATGAGGGTGTGTGTACATGCTTGTGTGTGTGAGAGAAGTCAATGTGAGGGTGATGTCAAACTGTGTATGTGTGTGGGAGAGTGTAGTGAGGAATGTGTGTGTGTGTGTGTATATGAGGGAAACTTGTGTGTGACAGAAATTAGAGTGTGTATCAGTGAAGTGAGTGAGAGGGAGATGTGAAGAGTGTCATAGTGATAGGAAATAAAAGGGTGGGTGTGTTAGGACCTGTTTACTGTGAAACAGTGAACCAACAGTCTCAGGAACAATATGAACTCAGATTTGAGTCCAAAACATCAAGGCAATCTCAGGAACCTATTTCAGACTTCTGAAAACAATCCCTAAACTTCCCATTCCATTTCGAAATCAAAGCACAACCAAAATCCCCCAAAATTATCATACAACTAGAACAAAGGTAGGAGAACCACATTAGGGACTTAAACCAATAATTAACCTCAGTTAAATAGATCAAATTAACTGCCAAAGTTCGAATTGTAAAACTGGAAAATACAGGAAAAGCATGTATCAGGAATTTAGGGGAAATAGAAAAATGCAAATAAAAAACAAACTAAAATTCAAATTTAAGGGTTGGTAATTCTAATATAGGGTGTGTACATGTCGTAGGAAGTGGATCGTGTCCACCACATCGAGACACGACGTGTCCACAATAATAAAACCCAAAACAACACACTGGACGCTGCACCGCAGTGCACTGCCTCGTGCATGTGTGCACGCGTGTCGTGTACACAACATAGACCAAACCAAGACACGTGTCCACAAACCTAGGTTTGCCACTTATAGGGATACCCACGTGTCATCCTATTTTAGGTTGACATGTCCATATGTCGTGTCAAACAGACCGTATCAGTGCACTAAAAACCTGACTGAACCGTCAGGGCACAAACAGTACGATGGTGATTCCTCCCTTGACACGACACGAGAAGTTGTGCCACTTAGGGAGTGTCATGTCATACACTGCCCCAACATGTCCATAAAATATCTCGTGTCCTCGTGCTGTGTGTAGTGAGGAATCTACCCCGAGTAGCAGGACACGAACGCTGCCCGCACGTGCGTGTGCACCAGCATGTGCACGCGTGTCCAACCCGACACAATACGACACAAAAATGATCCCAGTCCAAAAGAAATCGATAAGCGAGACAAAAATACAATTTCCTGTTCAAATACCTTCAAAAAAATAGATCAAAATGCCCATTTGGGCATTTCATCAAACACTATCATACTAGGACTGATACGTGTCCATTTAGGACACGAAAAGGACACAAAATCCTACAGAAATCTAGGGTTAGATAGGGGACCCTTAGATCTAGGTCATTATGCAATAAAAACAGCATCTAACAAGGAGTTTTAGTGATTTACCTAATGGTGTCACAAGTCCTCAAAAAGCTTCAAAGAGGGGTGTCTCCTTGCTCCCCAAACTCCACCAAATTGCTATGAAACTGAGAAATAAATATACCAACAGCAAGAAAACTTAATTTAAAACCTATTGCATTTGTTTGGGGGAAAAATTAGTTAAAATAGATTTTCTAAGAATTTATGAAGTTGGGAAAATACCTCTTTCTAAAACTTGTTCTTTCCTAAAGAGGCTAGCCCTAATTTCTAGGAGACTATTTGTAGAGGAGATTCCCAATGCTATTGGCCGGCCAATAATGGATTAGGGTTAGGGTTTGGCTAATGGGTTGGGCTATGGGTTAAGTTGCTAGTTAATGGTTCAAACCACAAGTCATGACTTGTGTCTAAAAGCCTTCTATTCTAATTTGAGTTAAATGACTAAACCATAGGTTAACTCTAGTCTAACTAGGATTACATGACCTAACCAAGTCCAAACACAACTACGGTTAGCTTCTAGGTTAGCCTACCAAGGTCAATACTAGTCAAAGTCAACCTAGTCAACCATCATTCAAACAATTCCAAAATAAATTCTAAAAATTCCCATAAATTCAAATAAATCATAATAAATTCAACTAACCCCAAAAATGACGAAAATACCCTCAAACTAGAAATGTGGTAGTGACAATCCTCTAGAAATTGTAAACATAGGTCCTGTTGATGAGTTCAAGATCCATTGAGTGGCCTTCTTAGGAAACATAAAAAGAAGTCTCCTGCCAAGAAGGCTACAAAGAAGCAAAAAGTTGAGGCCTCCACCCAGGCATCCCAAGATAATCCTGCTTCTCCTGTTATAGTGAAGAAAAGGACAAAAGGGATCACCGTCGTTGAGAAGCCCGAAGTCAGGACTAGACTTCAGATACGGCAAATTGAATCTGGGTCATCACCCAGCTTAACTACTTCACTTAGGGGATCAACTCCATCTCCGTTAAGAAGAAAGAGTATAGGGGCTGAAAAGGAGACAAGTAAAGAACAACCTGCACCTGAAGAAATACAACCTCAACCGTCTGTTCTAACTGAGATGGTTGTAGCGTCACCTCAGCTGTTATTCAAGCATTCGGCCAAGAGGAATCTATTGGCTACAAAAGCTCGGGGTAGGAAAACTACAGTTTCTTCCGCATCTTCTTCTCCAGAACAATCTTCTAGCTAAGGAACATTGTCGACGTCACCTGAAGGCATTTTTTCTTCACAAGGTGATGTCTTTACTCTTGCTATTTAGCAAGAGCTACTTGATGTTGATCCTGTGGCAATTTGTATTGATATATCTTCATCTCCAGAACCTCCAATTACTAGTGCTCCAACTCCAGCTGTTACAGCAGACACTCCTGGTATTATGGTTTTAAAACCGTCGATTGTAGGATTCACTATTCGTTTGTCTACAGCGACATTGGAGACATTTGCTGCAGCTGGTTTGACACCATCATCAACTAGTGAACCAACCCCAATTGTTTCTGTAAATATCCCCTCTGTGATTGACACAGAGCCAATAGTTCATCCAACTCTGAAAACCACCACCACCCAACGAGTAACCTTAGTTTGTGGTAAGAAGGAAGTAGTGCCTCCTGAAACTCTGGCATCTTCTATAGGTTAAACACTTGTAGCTCCTTTTGTGAACGAAGCACCTTCTCAAGATAAGAGCATGATAGAAGCACTGTTAGATTGCGAGGAGGATCCGATTGATGTCGCTTCTGATTCTAGTCAGAATGAAACTCCCATTCAAGTATTGGTCTAGGATTCGGTAGCCCAGCAAGATCAAGTTATTGTTGAGGGTGACGGTCACCAAGATGATAGTGACCAAAGCCCTAGTGATGCTAATCAGAGCTTCGAAGAACTGCCAAGCGGTGAAGACTCTGATGTTCAAGTCGAAAGCGATGAAGGCCCAGGTTAATAATGAAAGCGAGGATGAAGATGTTGACATCGAAGAAGACATCGACGTCGAGGGCGATGAGATCCCTAATGATGACAATAAAGAGGATGTTCTAATGGTGATGAGAACACTAAGGAAGGTGTGAAAGACCTGGCTAAAGGTTTAGACGATGTTGAGGGTGACGAGAACCCTAATACTGATGCCGAGGGGATTCAAACCCCTGTTGAACGTGTTTTTGAAACTGAAGGGGCAGGGGCGGCAGCCCCAAGTGACTAAGCTAGATTCTTGTCAGGTGGTTCTGAAGCTGGGAGTAGCCATGCGGCCGTTTCTGAGAATACCATGCAAGGATCCTTACAGAGCGGGATACAGAATCTTGTGAGACTCCATATATGCCACCGACTCAGTAAATTTTTGACTTCACTTACCATTGCACCTTTAAGATTGTCTGATATAATAATAATTACATTTTTTATTGGAGAGGGTCCCGTGAGGACGATTGTTATAGCCCCGTTGACTTCTGCAGCTTTCAGCTTCAGCTCAACTATGGCTCCTCTGGATATAGGGACTCAGGTTACGGAAGGAAGCTCTTCGAGGATGCGTGCACCAAGATCTCCTGGTGCACAATATGTGATTCTTCTATCTTCTATAGAAGGAGGGATTTAGGCTGAAGTGGCGACTCCTAGTGTATCGACGATGACAAATATCGTCGTCGAGACCTATACCAGTGCTTTTTTACCTCCTTGGAAACTTATCTTCAGATGGTCTTGGAAAAAGGTCATCCTTATGAGTCAGTAAGGAAAACTGCCTCCTTTATCATTGATGCTATCCGTAATATTGGTGATCTGGACAGGATTAGCTTCTTAGAACTCATCTTGGATGAGCTCGTGGAGCCAATCAGATCCTATCAAGATCTGACAAGAGGCAATATCCAGAGACTTGTAGATGCCGAGTGTGAGGCAATGACTCACGAGTTTTTAGCCTGACAAGCAGCCTTAGAAAATTCTGTTATTGCTTTATCAATGCGATCTACAGAGTTGGAGTCTAGCATTGTTGAGACTACTTTTTCTGTTGAGTGTTACAAGACTGAAGCCACAGAGAGAGAAGGAAGCGGCCGCTGAATGCCAAACTCGTCATTAAGAGTTGGCAGTTGAAATGGCCAAGTTTTGTGAGACACTTAAGACAGCCAGGAGGCATGAAGAACAAGTGCTTAAAATGCATCAAGTTGCCGTGAGCCGTCTGGATGACCTGAGAATGCAGCGAGATGAATTCGTCCAAATTTAGGGTGTAGAAATTGAACGCCGAGTTAACTCCCTACAACCTTTTGACCTAGAGTCCGGGAAAGCTTTGGCCAGGCAAAGGGTGCTTGATTCGAGAGCGGAGAGATCTGATTCTCTGAAGAAGCTGATAACTGATCTTAGCACTCAACCTCCCAGATGAAGCTATCTGATTATGACAACTTTTTCTTTTGTTAAATGTAATAATTTTGACGTTTTTACTCGTTATTGAATAAAACTGATAATTTTTTTGGCTCTATTACTTATTGCATATCTATTTGAGACACAAGTAATAGATAAAATCAGAAATATGTTCATAGGTACTGAAAATGACATATCTTTTGAAAATAACAATACTTATTATATCTGTTTAGAGGTCATGTGGACATGACAGAATATAACTTGTAATATTGTCATTTCGAAGATGACATCATTAGAGGTAATATGGACGTGAATTCATATATCTATTGATTATCCTTAGGCCAACTGGGACTCAAGAATAGGATATCTTTTAAAATGACTGGATTTCAAAAGATAAAGTTTTCAATGATGTAGTAGACGTTGTCAATGATGATAAGATCTGGATAGACTTCGCTGGAGATTCAAAGATTTGAAATATGTACAATATATATTAGAAATATAGTACACACTCTCAAATATGGTACTTCTTCAGGAATTTGCTGTTGATAGGCATCATAGCAATTCGGCCATCCATCCCAGTCAGTTGATAAGCTCCATTAGAGAAAACTTTGCTTATAACATAGGGCCCTTCGCACTTTGGCTCAAATTTGCCCTTGCTCATGTGTGTCATAGTTATAGGACGTCTAACAGTAAGGACTAGCTCGCCTTTTTGAAATGCTCATACTTTGACTTTACGGTTGAAGGCTTTTGAGATACGGGCTTGATATAGCTCGATATGTTGTTGAGCTAGTAGCCGCTTCTTGTCAAGTGCTTCAAGCTCCTAAAGTCGAAGATGATCATTGTTTTCTATTGTGAGTTCATTGGAAATAGCAATTCTCAGTGATGGAATTTGATTCTTTGACGGTAAGACGGCCTCACATCTATAAACCAAAGAGAAAGGTGTACAGCCGGTCGGTCTACGTACGGTAGTACGGTAGGCCCATAGACATTCTTTAAGTTTTTTGCTCCAATTCCATTTATTGGTAGAAACGAACTTCTTGAGAAGTGATTGTTTGGATGAATGCTTCTGCCAAACCATTAGCTGCAGGATTGTAGGCTATATAAGCAACATTGTTGATTCGGTTATCATCACAAAATTGAATGAATTTCTAAATGATGAACTGAGGTCCATTATCATGGATGATTCGCTGAGGAACGCCAAATCTATAGATCACATGATGTTTAATGATGTTGATGACACTGCTTGTCTTGACTTCAGCTAAAGGTATACCTTTGGCCCACTTTGAGAAGTAATCGGTTATAGTTAGGATAAACCAATGTCCTCAAGATGAAGGCGGATTAATAGGACCAATGACATCCATGCCCCAAGCTTCGAAGGTCATGATGCTACAGTTGGTTATAGAAATTCTGAAGATTGATGAATGAAATCTGCATAGATTTGACATGCTCAATATTTTCTTGAATATTCGATGGTATCTGACACCATAGTTAGCCAATAGTAGCCAATGCATCAAATTTGAACTTGTAGCTTAGGACCAGGCTGATGTGCACGTTGTGAGCTTCACACAGTATCTGCTTTGCTTCATCTTCCGTAAGACAGAGTAAAAGCATACCGTCATATGATCGTCGATAGAGTGTTTTAGAAGTGTGATTGTAGAAGAATCAGAGTGATCGCCAATAGATTGTCGTTGCTTCTTTGGGATCTTCCTATAAGATGTGTCATGTACTGCGAACTCGGTGAAAGAAGCTCTCCAATCTTCACTTGTAGTGCAAACTTTGACTAAATTACTAGATTCCAGATGCAAATTATTCTCGATGCAGAATAGTTCCCTATTAGTAATATGATCATCTGTTGTCTTCTCACATGGATTGCTAATACTACTGCTAGATTAACAAGCACATCAGCTTCTGTATTGCTTGCTTGACGTACATGTTCAATGAATAAGCCTTTGAATGATGTAGCCAATCTAATTGTTGTTTTATGGTATGGAACGAGATCTTGATGCCGAACTTCATACGAGCCTCTTATCTGATTGACGATCAGTGTAGAGTCTCTGTATACTTCAAGGTACTCGATATCCAACTATTTAGCTAATTGGAGCCAAATGAGTAGAATGTTGTATTCAGCAACGTTATTAGAATACTGTTCATCTAAAGAAAATGCTTTCTAAATTGCCAGTCCTTCAGGAGGTACTAGAACGATTCTAACTGTTCGACATAACAAAAGGTTGAACAATTTTTTTGCTTTATTGAATGTATAAGGTATCTATGTATAAAGATGGAAGTCCTAAATAGGAAATTCTAAGTATAGGAAGAAGAGGTTTCTGGGAAAGTATGACATTGGAGATCGAGCACTTCAGTGGCTCCTTTACTCCGTTGACGATCTTACGACGAATCAACCTTGCTCTGGCTCTCTGGTGCCTTTGATAGAACTATGGGGTCACCGATCAAGAGGATGTCTGGAGGAGAAGATCCCTTGTAGGGGGTTATTCTTATGTTGGTTGGTTGGTGGATTGTTCCTTCTTAGATGAAGGTTGTCGCTCTCTTTAAGATGAAGGAGAACTACTTCTATTTATAGAGAACCGAGCACATATGCGATGTGCATTAGGGTTCCTGAGACATGACAGAATCTGTCGTCATTGCACGGTACGGGCTTCTGCGGTGCTGACACGTGACGGACATCGAGATTTCCCTCAATCGAGATCTCTGGTGGTTATCAACATAACCGAAGGAGGTGACACATGGTGCGTACCTATTTGCTTGCTCGGATATAGTCGAGTAAATCTTAGGATTTCATCCTAGATTTGGATTCTAATTGATCCTCATCTAAGTTTTAAATCAATCTGATATGATATCAATCATGATTTAATCCCAATCTTTTCTGTAGGAGGTGGTTTAAATAAACCAATTAGGGTGGACCCTTGCTTCCTGCGCCTCTGGTGAGGACTAAGTATTATCGTGCTTCTGTAGCGACGAGTAGACCGTGCTTCTAGAGATGACGGAGCCACTGTATTTCAGCGACGAGTGGACTTGGCTTCGAATGACGACGAGACTTCTGTGTATTTAGAGCAAGGATGAAGCCATGTTTTGGAGTAACAGAGTCACTGTGTTATAGGTGACGAGTAGGCTTGTGCTTCAGGTTGGCGAGGTTACTGTGTTTTTAGAGCGACAGGCTGACTTGTATTGGTTGTAGTGGGGGTTCCCAAGTCTCTTGTAAAGAAGTGACTCAAGCTTCTGGATTGGAGCAGATGACCGCACCGGGCGAATGGAGATGGTGTGACCATATCACCATCATGCGCCTCATGTGGATGCATGTAAGTAGCTATGCCTCTGAATTTTGAAGGCGTTAGCTTTGGAGGAAAGGGTATAACACCCTTATGTGTCTGGGTTGGCGTAGGCAGGTAGCTACGCCTCTGGAGTGAAGACACCGGTTTTTGAATTAAAGGAAAGGACGGGCCTACTACGATCTTACTTCTGAGGTTGGCGCAGGCGAGTAGCTGCCCTTTGGCCTGAAGGCTTTGGCTTATGGAGTAAAGAGTGATAAATACCCGCTCTTTAAGGTATTCCCTCTTAATTGCCACCGTAATATGGGGAATTCCAAGGGTCTAAGACTGACATTCGTCGTTGTGCTGAGTCTTAGGTTCATCCCATTAATACGGGAATTCTGACCGTCGACCGTGTGACGTGTGTAGAAGCATGAAATTTTTTCAACAAATATAGCTCCATGCGCCCAAGACAAGTGAAGCTCCATGCGCCCAGTCAGTGTAACTCCATACGCCCACTCAATGAAGCTCCATGCACCCAGTCAGTGTAACTCCATGCGCCCAGTCAAGTGTAGCTCCATGCGCCCAAGACTAGCTCCCCCGAAAGGAGGGCGCATAGCCTGAGACATGGCTATGTGCCCAAGCCTGACTCAGTCAAAGCCACGATCAAAACGTGCACCAAAGTGCATGGCCACGTCAGTCTCCACGAGCAGTCATGCACCAAAGCATGCGGCCACATCAATACCAAGACCAACCCACGATCTTGCAGCCTGTATGCGCCTACATCCTATGCGCCCAAAGCAGGACTATGCGCCCACATAAGAACTAGCGTGTTTCTTCATGTGAGCGTATAGCATCATTCCAGCTCGAGAACGACTATAAAAGAGGGGCCTCATCCTGCTTCAAAACAGAGAATGGAAAGCATTTTCAAGAGCCAAATTGCTGCGCTTCATGCCAGTGAGCCGAGAGTTATCAATTTTCTTAGGTTTTCTCCCACTTTTGTAATCGGAGTGTCAACGGAGTAAAGGAGCAACTGTCGCTCGATCTCCATCGTCCCATTCCCCAAAATTCTTTTTTTTACTCGGGGATCCTCAGCGCAGGATCTCTCGGGCATACTCGATTTGTGGTGCCTTGCGCCAATAAAAGAAAAGACAACATTTTCTTCTTCTTCTTTTTGTGTGTGTCCACAAAAATGGCGACTCTGCTGGGGACTACCTTTTCTTCTGACGAGAAAGTGGTGACACAATCCGATACCGACAAAGTGGGGAGTACTCAGAAGATGCTGATCGTAAAATTCGATCAGCAGGCGTTCGAAGAGATGCTCTCGAGGGACAGCTCTACTCCCTCAAAACTAGCGAAGCCAAACAAGTCTCACAAAACTTGGCTTCCGAAGGCTCGCTGTGCATACCCTGCAAGTGTCATAGCTGATATGCTGCTGGAGGAATTTGTCACATGGGCGCATGACTCTGCCATAAAAGTTCTCCAAACGGAGAAGGCTCACACCGTTCCGGGCTCTACTAGCCGAGTGACTTCTTCCCTGCACAACCAACAACATGGTATTTAATACCCGAGACTTGGCAAAGGAAAACACTATGATGCCAACAATCGGGGTGTGCGACACTCTGGCCGAACCCGGTGAGGCTCACAAACGAAGGAGGCCAAACTGTAGGAAAATAGCGCTGCTCCACCAAGCATGCACCCAAGGGAGTGTTTGGGCGCATAGCCCTAACCAGAACACTTCTGTCTTTAACAGTCTGGACATCCAAAGCCATATGCCCAAGGCTATGTGCCCAGGCTCTCTGGATCCATACTATACGTCCACATCAAGGAGGCTCAGACATACTGTCAAGGAGCATGCGCCCAAGTCCAGTCTCCAAGGCCTATGCGTCCACAACCAAAAGACAGGTCCCAACCCGTATAGCACGGGGCCTGCACACGAACTAAGTCTGGATGCGCCTACTCTCCTTATGAACCCGCATGCAAAGCTCGACGATGCATGCAACATGGATTGTATGGCAAAACTCCCTTCCGCTGACTTGCACAACATGATAAATCATAAGCGTAAAGCGAGGGAGAACATAACAATTCATAGTGCACTTCCGTGCACCAGTATTGTTATCAACTGTTGTTGCTCCAAAACAACAAGAGTGCCTCAGAGAAAGTCCGTGTTTCGACGACTGCACTTCTCTGATGACGAGAAGCCACTATGTGTTTCATCCAACATGGCTTCGTGGGGGACTCCTTAAGGGAGCTCCAATCAAAGACGGTGGACTATGAACCCAACTTTCTCTCTTAACTCCACAAAAAAAAGAAGGAGAAGTCTACCAACAGATGGTCGACAGGCTGTCACATTCGAAGGAGTCTATATGGGCACTCGATCAAAGGCGAGGTTCCGTATGGACGATGAAGATTCCTAAGCTAGGGGTAGCAGTCCCTCAGAATCTGAAGCAGATGACCCCTACACTGTGGGAAGCCTTCCAGAGGACGATGATGTTTGCAAAAACAAAAGTCTTTTATTTCACAAACTTTAAAAAATAGTACAAGAGTACAATGAATTCTGGGAAAGTACAACTATAGGAATCTGATCTGAAGACGATCGCTTTATCACTTGGACGATGTGAACTTTGAAGACGATAGCCTCTGAAGAATGCAGCAGCACTTGGATAAGAACTCCTGATCTCTCTGATGATCTTATGATCTGATCCCCTTAATGAAGGACTTGAAACTCTATTTATAGAGTTCTAGAAATAACTATTTTGTTGTTATTCTGGATTGCGTATGATGAACTACGCTAGCGACAGACTACGTAGACTGCAAACTGCACTGGCCTATTGGGCAGTTGCTCGATCATGGGCTAACTGTATTCAAATGCGTGGCATTGTTCGATTGAAATGCGCTTGGTCGTATACAGGCGGTTACCACGTGGCAAGCAATTGATGGCACATAAGCCACATAATAAATGTCAGTTATTTGATGAATCGCACTAACCGAATAGCGCTAGCTTCAGACTGCGCTTCAATGGATAGCGCTGGGACTCGGGCTGGGTCAAACTGTGCTGAGGTTGGACTGGCAAACTGCGCTGAGGTTGTACAATTATTCTCGAGCGCAATGCTGTACAAGAAACGAACGGACTCCTCATTTTTCGGGCTGTCAGGCTGTCAGAAGATCCGATCTTTGTCAGGTAATGATGGCATTACCACGTCAGCGTAGTGCGCTCGGGTGGTAGCACAGTTCAGCTTGCGCATTTGATTTGCAGCGCAATCTATCTCCAGCACAGTTTATTGGAAGGGTACACAATTGAGACTTCTTTGCCTATTTGATAGATGCAACTTGATTTTTAGGACATACAAGACCCCCTTCAAAGTTTTCGAAACTTGAAAATATTGAAAGTTTCGAAATACTTTGAATTTCGAATTTAAAATCAAGTTGCGCTTTGGTTGCGCGTTTGGAGGAATTAGTTCCGTCTTTTGTGGCGCAATCGGAGGTGACTGTTACACTTCTGAAAAACTATAAAAAGTTTCATTTCTCATTCTTTCAACCTTTACTTGCTTTCGAATTCTCAAGAGACAGAAGCTCCTCCCCTACTCCGACTTCTTCTTCTTCCTTTCGTCGACGACAGCAATGGCACCCAAGCGATCGGCCACCGAGAAGGAAAAGGCCCCCATCGAACCTTCGACTCGTGTTGTACCACGAGTATCTCGTCACGAGACGGGTCATCCAACACTTCAAGGTAAATGACAAATCATGATCGAAACCCCTTTTTAGGGTTTTTGATGTTTTCAGACCTTCATACCTCTCTCTTTTTAGAGATTGATGGTATTTGCGCCACCCTGTTTAGGATTTCAGCTGCATGTACAACAGTTTTCATTTTTACAAAAACTGTATTCTTGCGCAATCGGTTGGAAAGTACTAACAAAATGTTCGGCGCAATCCATCGATTTGCGCAAGTCGGTTGTGCCAGCACAAACTGATGTTTTGTACAAGTATGTTAGCGCAACCTGACGTCTTGTGCACGTTGGCTATGCTAGCGCAATTTGATAACTTGTGCATGTTGACTGTGCTGGCGCAATTTGATAGCTTATTTCATATAGCGCAATTTGATGAACTTTTGAAGAAACTTTTTGATTTTGCATATACTGATCTTTGTCTTCTTCATTGATGCAGTTAACCTCAGGGAAGATCCCAACTATGAGGTTCTTGCAGGATCTCTGGCTGAATCTAAATTTAAGGAAGATCTCTCGTACGTGTCATTTCCTCAGTATGCCCTACCGTCATCTCGGCAAGCTGTCCTTATTGCGCAAGACAATAAAACTTTACCGTATCTGATGAACGGGTAGCCTCTTCAAACTGCGGACACTGTCACCCATAAGAAACCTCTGTTCTTGTTTGGTGAGGCTTTTGGCAAGAATTCTCAGCCGAGGCCTCGTATGGAACAGAGAATTTTCCAGAGGGGCGAGAAGACGATACTTCTGCCAGAGATCTCCAGATGCCTTCCTTTGTCCCGATATGCTTTTGCGGGCTATCCCAGAAGAATGGAATGGGACATAACTCTGCTGCAGCAAGTCCGAGCGGGAAATATCTGTGTTAAGATAGGACCAGACAATAAAGATGTGTTCAACAGTTCCTCTGAGCGACATAGGTCCTTACTCAGAGGACTAAAACCCGGTTGCATCCCGTAGAAAGATTCTTCCCTGCTGCTACCAATGAGAACTCCAGTATTCACAAATGAGTTTGCGAAGGTGGAAGGGAGGTATCCGGACCAAAATCTGCGGTTGACAGGTCTTGTGAACCCGGATAATAAGAGATGGATCTGTGTGGCCAATTGGATATTGGTCCAATTTGAAGCTCGGCTCAAGGAGATTGATCTGTACCAAGCAGTGTACACTACTGTTTACGGCTTCCCTCCCAATCCATATATATTCCTCGCGTTGGCAGAGAGATACAATTATAGGACTGGTACTTTTATGACACCATGCGGGAAAATTGGATTAGCTTTGCATGAGATGAACTACATCTCTCATCTGCTAATAGGGGATATCCCCTATGAAGAGTTTGTCCCGACAAATGATGAATTGGACAGACTGCGCAAGGAGAATGCCGATATGGTAGCTGTCTTTGATGAGCTACTATGCCATTACAAGATCTGTTCTCTATATTATAAGAGTGGCACAGCCAGCACCTGCTATTCTACCAAATGGTTACCGTATCTTTTTCTCAACCATATTATTGAGAAGAATACCAAAGATCATGAGAAATTCAATCCCAACTTCTTTAGACCACTTAGCAATAGCGAAGTGATAGAGTTGATGGAGACGCACAATGATATGGATATCAAGATTGAGGATGATCTTCAATATCCTCCTTTCAAGGAAGGGTTCATCATTGAAAGTTATATGAGGATGGGCTACAGGCCCATGTCGAAGGAAGCCCAGCTGGCAGGTTTTCTCACTTACTGGCTTCGACGATATGTCATTCCTGGGGCCAGTGCTGTTGACCGCTTCCATCGCGGTGTACTGTTTGCTGCTGTCCGTCTAGTTTTCGGCTACCGGATGGATTTGCTGTCAGCAATGACATGCAGGATGAACGCCGGCCTCTGCCTCTTCGTTGATTCGATGATTCGAAGAAAAGGCGAGAAGGGACACTTTCTACGGATGGAACTGCCATATACATACCTGTTCGGATGGCTGCTTCTACAACACCCTTCCTTAATGAATCCTAACATGGGGGCAGTGGACGGCAGCTTTTTAAGAAGATTCTCTGTATGTAAGTAGATTTATACCACTTTGAGAGACTGTCGGCGAACTCAGAATCTCGGCAAGAGATAGAACTTTTACTGTGTTCCCCCTCCAGTTGGTTATGAGCATATGTCAACAAACCTCGTCGACTCTATAAGGATGCAGCCTTTAGGCCATACAGCTTTTGATTGGCTGAGGACGATTCGGCCATCACACTTGGTGTATCGGTTTGAAGATGAATGTTATCTGGAGCCTTATCTCCCAAGCCGTTTTGTACGCCAATTCGGCTATAACCAATTTCATGTGGACAACGCTATAATATGCCTACAGGGAAAAGGTTATTTAATTGATAGAGCCCGGGCCTGGGCTTATTATAATGCCCATGACACCAGGACGACATTTTCGATGCCTATAAAGAATGATCGTGGCCCACGCATGCTGTACACTTATTCTATCTTCTATACGTCAGCAAATACGTTTCCTGAGAATTTCAATTTGTCAGACAGCTTTGCGACGGCAACCCGTTTTAGAAAAGGAGCACCTATTTTGGTGCTTCCTGGTAATGATGAAGGGTACGAGCCAGCTGATGCGCCTCTAGAAGCTTCGAGGGAAGCCAACTTTCCTGAAGAAGTCTACGTACCGCTGCGTGTCTCTTTGAAAGCTGTAAGATCTCCGATCAAGGAGAAGAAGAGGAAGACAGAAGAAACATCTTCTCCTGCCTTAAAGAAGAAGACCGCCATAGACTCTTCAGAAAGAGTCACTACTCGCTCGCAGTATCGGCAACAGGCCGAGTCGGTTCATAGAGAAGAGGCAACAACCCCTACTTCCATTCAAAGAAAAACACACGCAGCAGACGTAGAGATTCCAGAAGAACCTCTACACAGGACGAAATTAGGATTCAGAAAGAAAGTAACCACTCCTCCAAGATCTGTCCATATATCGACGCTGATAAGTGATGTTGCCGAGGTTATGAGGCCTTCTTCTACACCTGCTCCTGAGCCTAGGCAGGAAGCTTCCAGTACAGAGAACAGGGACAAGATTGCAGAGATAAGAGAAGAAACCGTAGAGACAAAGGATGGGCTGCAAAAGCAAGAGAAGCAACTGCAACTCCAACCCCAATCAATGAGTCGGGATCATCTGTCGAAGTAGTGCGATCTCCTATGCTTGCAACGAAAACTGCCCCCCTTCCAGCTACACCAAGATCGCGTCGGACTGAAGAAGATCGACTAATGATCGAGGCCCTAGAAGACTATGACTTTGGCTTTCATGATGACATAGATCCAGTCGACGCAAGTGATAGCGAGAAAGCACGAGAAGAGGGTGCAGATGATGAAGAAATATCTGTAGAGGATGACAATCTGAATCTGGAAGAGGATGCCGATGCCCATGCATCCCAAGAGAAGAACACTGTTAATGAAGTAGCACCGGAGGAAGCTACTGTCACCAATCAAAGAGGTATTGACTGATATTGATAATCCTCTTATATAGATCAAATGACTGACATCTTAACTTTCATTTATGCAGAAATTCAACCTTCTCCAATTCCTCCAGTATGTACTGATATAGTGCAGGCAAAGGCGATAGCCAACAGTAGCCTTCATTTATCAGACGGCTCTGAAGCGGGAAGTAGTCAGACAATGATGTCTGAAGCTACTTCTGCGAGGCTGCAGCCTATTTCAACAGATGACAATCTTGTCACTAAACCCAGCATTGGTAAGCTTGCCTTCATTTTGGTCCCTTTTAACAGTTCTCAGTGACAGCAAACTAATGATGTTTATTTGATCCCGCAGAAGAACATCTGGGAGGAGCAACCAGCTTCACTATAGCTCCTTTTTCCAAAGAGATTTCAGCCCATGTTCAAGAAGCCGAACTTCCACCTTTACAGGCATCTGCTGCTTCAACTTCTATAGGAGTAGCTGCTACACCCAGTGCAGCAGCTACCAACAAATTTATAGTTGGTTCCTTCACCAACCTCTTCTTCACTTCATTAGGACCCTTAGTAGAAAGGGTAATGGAGAAAGAGAATGTTGGTTTCATCACTGTCAGAAGTCCAACTTCTTATATGATCGGCGGCATTCGCAGTCAGGGTGATGAAGCTCAAGCTGCCTATCTTGAACATGTACTGGATGAGCTGGAGGAATTAATTAAGATTTATAAAGATCTTAATCGTGGGGAGGTAGAGCCCCTGGTGAATGCTGAGTTTGAAAGGATGACTCGAGAAGCTGAAGTCACAAAAGCTGATTTCAAGACTTTCTTGGACACCTTCGCTATGAAGTCTTCAGAGTATGATTATCAGATTGAAATAGTAGCGTCTGCTGCTGGGGAGAAAGAAAAGAAGGTTGCTGATCTGAAAGCAGATTTTTGCTCGACTTCAAAAAGAGTTGAGAATCGTTCAACTTGCTCTGGAAGAAGAGACTACACAACATCAAGCTGCAGTTCAGCAACTAGACATTCTGACCCACGAGAAGAATGAGTTTGTCAGGATTCACCAAGATGAAATCGCTCGCCGACTAGTGACCTTGTCATCATTTGACGATAAATCTGGAATGGCGTAAGCTAGAAAGTGGGTGCTGGATTCACGTGAAGAACAGCTCCAATCCTTAAAGCAGCAGATAGCTAATCTGATAGCCCCACCGATTGAGTAAAAGAAAATCTTTTGTACTTTCTCCTTCGTGATATATCTTTTTGTAATGCCTTTTATTTTAATCAATGAAAAGACATTATTTTGTGGCTCGATTATTTATTGCATATCCCATTACGGATATAAATAATAGCCATAGAAAATATATTCAGAGGTTCAGGACATGATATATTTCTTGATTTAGAAAATAATTATATTCATTATATCTGCTCAGAGGTAATGTAGACATGGCAGAATATAATTTGTTGAATATTATTATTTCAGTAGACAACTTAATCAGAGGTAATAAAGACGTGACAAGTTGTTGATATGGAAGAACGGATGAGTCGTCAAGATGTATGAACGAAAATGAATCGTCGGGATAAACGGATGAACCATCGTATGAATGGGATGAACGGATGAACCGTCAGATGAATAGAATGAATGGGTGAACCTTCGAATGAACGGATGAACCATAATAAATGGAATAAACGGATGAACCGTTGGATGAATGGAATAAACGGATGAACCATCGGATGAATGTAAGAATGTTATGAAGAACACGTCGCTTCAATTCGCGTAATCGACTGTCTCAAGAATCTATGTCTATAAATAGAAGAGAAATTTAGAGGAAATGATCAATTTCACTTCTTAACACAAAATGTCATCTGAAAATGCATCCAAGAAGGCTGAAATTGTCCCTAAGGTTGAAGAAAGCACTGAGGAGCGTCCAGCCGAATCAACCCAGCCAAAGCAGACGGAGGCGGGCGAAGGTTCATCTGTACCCAAGCCGCCATGGGATATCTTGGACTTCTTAGTTGAGCCAGGGAAGACTGAAGAAGAAGAAGCCATGAGGATGGCCGCTTGCACGTTTTTGGTAAAATCGAGCAAAGATGTCCTCGGCTCTTTTACCGACTATATTTTTGAAAAGGACGGTAGTGGTCCTCGTCCTGTCTTTAAGAAGGATGATAGTGATTCTCGTCCTTGATATCATGTAACATCGTTTATGATGAAATAAAATCAAACTTTATTTATGAACTGTCTGATCATATTTATAAAAAAATCCTTTTTACATTCATACATAATATTTTTTAAGGAACTTGCCATTGATGGGCATCATTGCAACTCGACCGTCTAGTTCTGCGAGTTGCTAGGCTCCATTTGAGAAGACTTTACTCACGACATAAGGCCCTTTACATTTTGTATCGAACTTGCCTTTGCTCATGTGAGTCATAGTCATGGGACGTCTGACTGTTAGAACAAGTTCTCCTTTTTGAAAGGCTCTGACTTTAACTTTGCGGTTAAAAGTCTTCGAGATGCGGGCTTGATATAACTCTATGTGTTGTTGAGCCAATAGTCGCTTCTCATCGAGCGCCTTCAGTTCTTAAAGTCGAAGAAGATCATTGTTCTCCACAGTAAGTTCGTTAGCGATAACAATTCTCAATGAAGGAATTTGAAGTTCCAGAGGTAGAACTGCTTCACAACCGTACACTAGAGAGAAGGGTGTACAGCCTGTAGGGTTGTGGACCGTAGTACGGTAGGCCCATAGACATTCTCCAAGCTTTTCACTCCAGTTTTATTTGTTAATAGACACAAACTTCTTAAGGAGCTTGATAATAGTCTTGTTGAAGGCTTCAGCCAAGCCATTAGCAGCAGGGTTGTAAGCCGTAGAGGCGATATTGTCAATCCGATGATCATCACAGAACCTAGTGAACTTTTGACTGATGAATTGAGGTCCGTTGTCGTGAATGATTCGTCGAGGTACACCAAACCTATAGATAACATGATGTTTGACGAAGTTGATGATGCTGCTGGTTTTGACTTCTGCCAAAGGTATAGCTTCGGCCCACTTGGAGAAATAATTCGTTATCGCTAGTATAAACCGATGTCCTTTAGATGAAAGAGGATTGATAGGACCTATAATATCCATGCCCCAAGCTTCAAATGGCCAGAAAGCAGCAGTCGGATGAAGGAATTTCGACGATTGATGGATAAAATCTGTATGGATTTGACAGGCTCGATATTTCCTTGTATATTCGATAGCATCAGATACCATAGAGGGCCAATAGTAACCCATTCGTCGGATACGATCTTGTAGTTTAGGGCCAGGTTGATGTGTTCTGCAAACACCATCATGAGCTTTACGCAATACTTGCTTCGCTTCATCACCAGCAAGACAGCGCAAGAGTAGGTCGTCATAAGTCCGTCGATAGAGAGTTTTGGTAGTCTGATTATAGTAGAATCGAAGAGATCGTCGACGAATACTCGTAGCCTCCTTAGGATCTTCAGGAAGTAGGTCATGAACTACGAAGTCAATGAAAGGAGATCTCCAATCTTCATTGATAACATTGACTTCGGTGAAGTTACTGAACTCAATGTTGCGATTGTTTTCAATGCTGAACATCTCTCTGTTGGAAACAACGGCCACTTGTTGTCTTTTGACGAGAATTGCTAAGACTGCTGCGAGATTAGCTAAAGCATCTGCCTCAGTATTGCAAGCTCGTCGGACGTATTCAATAAAGAAAGCCTTGAATGATGTAGCCATATAAATTGTAGCTTCATGATAGGGCACGAAATCTTGGTGGCGAACTTCGTATGTTCCTCTAACCTGATTGACAACCAGTTTAGAATTACCATAGACTTCAAGATATTCGACTTCCAACTGTTTAGCTAGTTGGAGTCCAATAAGCAAGGCATTGTATTCAGCCACATTGTTAGATCATGGCTGATCTAAGGAATAAGCTCTTTGAATAGCTAATCCTTCTGGAGAGACTAGAACAATTCCAACTCCTGTAACAATGGTCCCATTTGGTCTGATCCGGGATGCTCCGTCGAAGAACAGACGCCAGGTAGGAAATTCTTCAGAGATCATGTTTGATTCCAATGTTTCATCTGGAATTTCGTCATAAAGCTTAGATGTTTTCGAAACAGGATGAGCTGCTAAAAAGTCAGCCACTGCTTGACCTTTAATGGACTTTTACGGAACATAAACCGTGTCATATTGGGCTAATAGAATGGCCCATGTGGCCAGTCGGGAATTGAGTGTGCTAGGCTTCTTCATCAATCCCCGAAGAGGGTTAACTTGGGAAATGACGTAAATAGTTTGGCCAATGATATAATACCGAGTCTTTTGAACAGCGAACATAAGAGCTAAGCATTCTTTCTCAACCGGACTATAACGGTGTTCAGCACCAATCATAGTATGACTAAGATAGTAGATGTCTTGTTCATGGCCTTCTTTGTTCTTCTGAGCAAGTAAAGCACCCAATGAATGATCCATAGCACGGACATACATTTAGAATGGTATGCCTGAATTTGGTGGTACTAAGACTGGTGGGTTCATGAGATATTACTTTATATCATCAAATGCTCGTTGACATTTTTCAGTCCAAATGAAAGATACACCCTTCTTCATTATGAGTAAATGGTCTGCAACGTCTAGACAGATTTGAAATGAATCTCCTGATGTATGCCAGTCGACCTTGGAATCCTCGTTGCTCTTTTAAGTTGCATGGAGGATGCATCTCTTGAATGGCTTTGATCTTCTCGGGATCTACGTGTATACCTTTAGAGGGAATAACGAAGCCGAGAAATTTACCACTAGATACACCCAAGAATGACTTGGTGGGATTCATTTTAAGTTGATGTTGGCACATTAGATTGAAGATAGTTCTTAAATCTTGGATGTGATCTTCCTTTAGACGACTCTTGACAGTAATATCGTCGATATAGCATTCGACAGTCTTGCGCAGATGATCTCGAAAGATGGTACTCATAGCTCGTTGGTAAGTTGCACCAGCGTTCTTGAGACCAAATGGCATCACTGTGTAGCAGTAGACTCCGCGAGGAGTGCGGAAAGAAGTATGTTTTTCATCTTCAGGGTTCATCCGAATCTGATTGTATCCAGAAAATCCATCCATGAAGGATATTCTTTCAAACCCACAAGTATTGTCGATCATGACATCTGTGATAGGGAGAGGAAATTCTTCCTTTGGACAAGCTTTATTAAGATCTCGGAAGTCGATGCAAACTAGAACTTTGCCAGTTTTCTTCAAGACTGGGACAACGTTGGCTACCCAATCTGGATGTTGTTCTTCTCGAATAAAGCCACAAGCTATGAGCTTTTTGACTTCATCATCAATCGCGTCCATCATTTCTGGCTTGAATCGCCTTTGCTGCTGTTTGACTGGCTTTGCATTAGGCAAAATATTTAATTTATGAGTAGCAACTTTGGGATCTAAACCTGGCATGTCTTCACAATTCCAAGCAAAGACATCAATGTACTCGAATAAGAAGAATAATTCTTGCTTATCTTCCTCTGGAAGGTTCTTGCTGATGAATATTAGACGAGGTGACCCATTTTCTCCTACGTCAATTTGGACCAATTAATCTTCGGTAGGAGGTTCTCGTTGCTCGAATCGGAGTTCCTATTGGGTGTCCATTCGTTGAGCCCAAGGATCTGTTTCGGGATTTTCTTTGATATCTTCGTCATAACCTTCCGGGAGTTCAGCGGAGACCATGTTAGAAGATACGATCAGTCGATGAACTTGACCGATACTGGTGTCAGAATCCTATGATCTAGAATCAGAAGAGTTTGAGCGCTCTTCACTATCGGATTCGGAGACTTCTGGAGATAAGACCAGAGGTGAAGTATATCCGAGACCTCTTTTCGTCCTGCTGTAATACATCTCTGATTTTCCTTTCGAAACAACCGTACGGATAGGAGTTCGTCTGCCCATACCGAAATTGAGGCCATTCTTGAAGTCATAACCCATCTTTTGGATGATATCTTTTGATTGTTGACTATAACGACGAAGTTGGAAATGTCCCATATCGTTATTCTTACTATCATCCGTATAGCTGAATTTTTGTTCTGGCCCTTTACTAAAAAATATTGGACTCTCACCTCTCTTTTGAGAAGGGACAACAAAATATGAGTCATCTGGATGTTCAAATAATACTTCCGTCTGAAGGAATTGTACGACTCCTATTGTAAATGACTGAAAGCTGTCTAACATATCCAAATAGCATTTAGTATGATAAATGACATCAGTATACTGGAAAGTAGATGTTTTTTTATTGATTTGTACGTCTATATTTATAACTGGACCTTTAGCCTTAGCCGGCTTGGTCAGATCGATTACAAGAGGAGGATCAGAAGAGGAAGGAGTCTTAGGCTTGTTACGACGAAGGTCGATAACAAGCGGCTCAGAAGAGGTGAGCTCCCTTTGATCTTTGTTACGACAGAGGTCGATAACCAATGGCTCAGAAGAGGTGAGCTCCTTTTGATCTTTGTTACGACGTAAGTCGATAACCAGTGGCTCAGAAGAGGTGAGCTCCCTTTGATCTTGATTATCACCAGTTGATTACTTCTGGGCTGGCAGATGAATAGCTAGTGGTTTAGAGGATTGAGGATGAGAGACACGTCCTTTGACAGGTATGATGAGAGTGTCACTGGGCACTGCTTTTTGTTCTTCTTCACCATCCATGGCCAAAACCACCTTCATAAACTCTTCTTTGTACATGCGAGCGTCATTGCAATATGCTTCGACGCCCTTGAAAGGGTAGAGATCCGCAACTTCTTTTTGGACTTCCCCTTTGTCATCAACGTATTTGAAGCATTGATGGAGAGTAGAAGGAACAATATTGTGTTCATGAAGGAATGGACTCCCCAGAAGAGCATTGTAAGAACAACCATGGTTGTCTATAATGTAGAAGGTCACCTTCGTACGAAGATTGCCAATTTGGAGTTTTAGGCGCATCTTGCCTAAAGGTTCACTTCTTCCCTGGTTGAATCCCAGACTGGTGGTGATAGTGCCTGAGAGGCTATGCACTGGAATCTTCAGAGCATCCAACATATTCTTAGGCATGATACTGAGTGCTGACAATAGATCTATCGGAATACGATCGACCTTCATGGAGTCGACGTATCCAGAAAAGTAGAGAGGACGGTCATGTCGATTGTCTTCCATCAACATGTCATCTTATGTGAAGGTAATGTTTGGAATTAATTCCAACACACTGTGACAGTGGAGACAAGAGACAGGTTCTGATTCAGGTTTCTTGATAAGAGTTAAGCAAGTGTCTGCCTGCATCAAAGCCTCACTCAGTGTTTCTCGAGTCTCTTTAGAGAGGCGTAAGAGCTCGAAGATAGACAGCCTAGCCGGTGTGTTGGCCAGTTGAGCCAATATATCAAAGTTATATGGCTTTTCAAGTCCAGAGGGGGATGACTTCTTCAAAACTTTATCGAAGCAGACTTGTTGTTTGCCTTTGTCAGCTGCTGCTGATTTAGGAAGAGTTGGTTCCACAACCTGTAATGATGTAGAAGGGAAGATTCTGTAGAGACAGGCTGCACTGGAACAGCCTCGGAGGATGAAGCAGGATCCTCCTGAGTTTTGGGATGCTCCCATTGATAGGTTTTCCCTGACCTGGTGCCTAACATGATTTCTTCTTCAACTATGGGTCAAAAGACACCATATTGCAGCTCTTTGTTTTGCCTTTGGAGCGTTCTTTTTGCTTGGAGGAAGAAGGAACTTCAAAATCTTTAACAAGATCAGAATGAATCCACATGATCTCGCCATTATCAAGGAATAAGGGGACATGCCCTTCACTTTTTGGAGGAGGAAGATCCTTAATCTCAAGAATGGTCCTGGGAATAGGGATGATGCTACTCTGCACCACTTGTGGCGGGAAGTCACCAAACTGTACCGAAATCATGTTGGCTGTAACAGTCTTTTCATCCTGCTGGAGAGTGATGACACCGGCGTTGACTAGCTCTTGAATCTTGCCTTTGAGCACAAAGCATGCCCGAGTAGGATGCCCTATGAACCTGTGATAAACACAGTACTTAGGGTGGTTAGTCTTACCGACTTCATCAGGCTTCTTCGGGTCAGGAAGTTGCAATTTATTGCTCTTCAGCAGATAGTCAAAGATGCTTGCTGTATCATTTTTATCAAAGGAATACTCTACTTTTGGGCGAGGTTCCTTTGGTGGAGGTGCAGAAGGAGTAGAGGTAGACATAGGTTGAGCCACGTTAACAGCCAAGGATTCTTTGTTCTTGAGATTGATATTCAAGGTTTCATTGTTCTTACGGTTGTTCTGGCGATTACTGCCACCGGATACAGAAGATTCGTCTCGATCAGGATTAGACATATGCACCCCCAACTGCTTGAACTTCTCGGTACTCACTTCAGCTGCTTTAGCGTTGACAATGAATGACGGTCAGTCCTGGAACTGTGTTGACCCTGCCCACATGCTGATGATAGGCAACAAGTTTGACTTACAAGTGTCTATCGTTACAACAGATGGGGTTCCGGGAGGCATTTTGAGTGCTTCTCGGCGGAATCGTTCAATGAAACTCTCAGTAGTTTTATTATGTCTTTGCTTGATCTTATTGAGGGCGGATATAGTCATATCGTTGATACCTTCGTAGAATCGTTCCAGGAATATTTGCTTGAGCCCGACAAATAAAGTGATAGAGCCATCTGGCAGGCTGCGGTACCAGTCATATGCAGTACCGGCTAAGCAGCCGACAAAGACTCACTACAACAAAAAGACCTATTAATGACGCTTGATAAGTGGATTTTATGACGGCTGATAAAAAAGCGTTATGAATGTTCGAAATACCTTTTTTCTATGACGGTGTAGGCTAATTCTGGACTTTTTATAACGTTTATAAAACAAAATGTTATTAATATTTTAGAGCGGTGGCAAACTTGTAATATTTTTAAGTTCAATTTTTTTGGCAAAATGCTAAGAACAGCCCGCGCTTCAACAAAATTTTTCCTCTCCCCCATTCTGGTCTTCTCCTTCTCCTCCTTTATTCTCCCTCCTTTCCTCCAACTCCAAATCAAATCAGAGGAAGAACCCATGAATCTTCCTCCTCCTCCTCATCCTTAACGTAACGTTGCCGGCGAGCCGCTAAGAAACAGGAAGAACCCAGGAATCTTCCTCCTCCTCCTCATCCTCCTCCAAATTCCCTAAATTTTTAGGGTTTCCAAATTCTTCCATGCCTCGATCTCTCCACCGCCGATGAGTCCGATCCTTCCGTCGACGTTCCTCTTCCTCCTCATCCTCGCCGGGTTCTTCATCTCCGGTGTCCTCACCCCTCCGGCATCGCCTCCGGCGTCGGCGGCGGCGGAGGACCCTCCGTTTCCTCTTCCGGCTGGGGGTTCCGGAGTCGGAAACGATGTGGGATCTAGGGTTTCTCCTCTTCCTCTTGCTCTTCCCGCTGGAGATTCTGGCACCGGAGACGACAATGAGACGAGGGATACTCCGCCTCCGGTGCCGGTGCCCGGTTTCTTATTACGGGAAAGGCCATGGATCCAGATCTCTACTTTGCTCCGATGCCGAGTAAGTTATTCTTCTTCCATAAACAGTGATTATTCTATTTTTTTAAGATTTAGGAGTTCTTATATATGGGAGAGAAGAATGGGTTTGGTATCTGTGAATTTGTTAGAAAAAAGAGGTGATTTTGAAGTCGGCCTCTGATTTGGTTGGTCCACCACTTCTGAAAGTAATTCTCACGAGGACGAGAACAATTTACAGGAAGCGGATATCATCACCTACCTTCCATGTTGTTGTATAAACCCAGTTATGTTGGTTAATATTTGGTAACTTGAATTGTTGTCCTGTTTAGCTTGTGATCAAGGGAACTGAAGCCAAAGATGAGATAAAGAACAATTAATGGAATATGAGAAGGATATGATTAATTGATGGGAGAATAATGATGTTGATGTATCACCCGATGTTTGCCATAAAACTAAAATGAGGAGCCAATTAAGACTCTGAGCCTTGTTAGTTATGACCCTCTGTTTCAAAAATTTCATTTAATTTTTCAAGTTTCATATGGCAATCATTTGCTATCCCTTCCCCTATAAATCAAAATAATTCTATCCAACTCATTACTTGCTGGAAAAATGCATTTTGAAGCTTCTGTGGTTTATGCTTCGTCTCTTCATTCTCATCTCGTCACAAATGTATTATAGTTTGAGCGTTATATATATATATATATATATATATATATATATATATTATATATATATATATATATATATATATATATATATATATATATATATATATATTATGAAAAATAAATATATATATATATATATATATATATATATATATATATATATATATATATATATATATACATATATATATATATATATATATATATATATATATATATATATATATATATATATATATATATTTTATATATATATATAAAAAAAAATATATGTATATATATATACATATATTTTTTTCATAATAAAAAAATAAAAAATATGTATATATATATATTTTTTCATAATAAAAAATATATATATACATATATTTTTTTCATATATAAAAAAATAAAAAATATATATATTTTATATATATATATTTTTTTTTATAAAATATATATATATTTTATATATATATATTTTATATATATATAAAATATATATATATATATACATATATATATTTTATATATATATATATTTTATATATATATATATATATATATATATATATATATATATATATATATATATACATATATATATGTATATATATATATGTATATATATATATATATATTATGAAAAATAAAAAAAAAATATATATATATATATATATATATATATATATACATATATATATATATATATATATATATATATATATATATATATATATATATATATATATATGGGCCTTTAGGTCAAGCACCTTTAGCTAAAGTTGTTAGAATGAAACATATGGTCCTTAGAGGTTCGAGTAACGGAAGAAGCAATTTTTTTTTTTTTTGATATATATAAATATATATATATATGTATATGTATATATATATATATATATATATATATATATATATATATATATATATATATATATATATATATATATATATATATATATATATATGGGCCTTTAGGTCAAGCACCTTTAGCTAAAGTTGTTAGAATGAAACATATGGTCCTTAGAGGTTCGAGTAACGGAAGAAGCAAATTTTTTTTTTGAGGAATTACCTTCTTCCAAAAAATAAGGGCCTTTTCTTTGGAGGAATTATCGTCTTCCAATATATATATATATATATATATATATATATATATATATATATATATATATATATATATATATATATATATATATATATATATATATATATATATATGGGCTTTTAAAGAACCCCGCAATAATTGTTTGCTAATCTTTTTATTTGTCTTATAATTTTTGTTTTATTCCTTGAGTGGGGACCAGAAAGGGACTCGAGCTCAAATGCCTTACATATTGGATTGAGTTTGGTAATGGTGTGTCACTTTGTGAGCTTTGGTGGGGACTTAGCTGGAGTGCTCTTCTTGCTAGATCTCACATTCTTCCATTCACTTTCGTCTTCTTTTTTCTTTTCATACAGTTGGACCTCGTGTACTTTGTTTTTACCATGTGCTTTTTGGACTAAACATAAGTGTTTTTTTGCTTCCTATTTCTTTTTTTCGCTACACTTTTTGCTTGATAACTCGGAAAAGTTTTTTGAAAATTACTGTTACCACCCTTGAGGCGATTTTCAAGTTGGCCTCTGATTTTGAAGTCGGGTGGGAATGCTTCGTCCAACCCGTCGTCGTCGTCCACCACTTCTGAAAGTAATTCTCACGAGGACGAGAACTGAAGGTGGTAGCTTTCCTTTCCCTTGTATACATAGCCTTTTCTTATTCGGATGCGGAAGTACAGACCTAGAGTTCCCTTTCCTGAATGCTTTATAATGCTTTCACTTTTTATGTGTTTGAAGTATACTGCTGTTAACTCAAATAACTGAAGTTCCCATGTGTAATATTGCTCATCCTACAATAGATGTTTGCTATGAAGAAGAAAATTGTAGGAGTAAAAACTTGGGTTTGGAGAATCACCAATGGTGATGAACCATGTAGAGGTTCCTATAGATTTGCGCAGGGCCGGC